>JARHVA010001232.1:3517500-3724687 GCA_037957365.1 Torreya grandis
CATAAAGTTAATCTAAATGTTAAAACTAATTAAGATTTAAGACTATTGTTAGCAAATTATTAAATTAATCAAGTTAGAAGATATAGCTACAACAACAACAAAAAATTAAAAGACTAAATAACTACATAGAAATTAAATCTAAAGAATAAGAGAATAAAATAGAAAAATATGACTAAACAAACTGACTATCTAAGAGAATAAGAAACTAACAAACTAATCTAAGACATAAAATGTAAACTAAAATAATAGAAAATAAATATTGTGAGACTTAGAACAAGAATCAACTTATGGGTATGAAAAAAAATTTGAGAAAATTTTGAAATAAGTTTGATTACAAATATTAATTTTAAATGAGAATCAATATACAATCAATAGATTAACAATCTATCACAAAATTTGAGGTATTCACCATTATTTAGATAAATTGCATGAAGTTCTACGCATATGACTGCATATCTACAATTTTTAATGCATTAATTTATTCTTGGGTCGAGTTTATTATTTTATTCATAACCGATTATTTTGTGAGGTATTCACCATTATTTAGATAAATTGCATGAAGTTCTACGCATATGACTGCATATCTACAATTTTCAATGCATTAATTTATTCTTGGATCATGTTTATTATTTTATTCATAACCGATTATTTGAAGATTATCACGTCATATGCATAATTTTAAAATTAATCACATTAGAAGATATAGCTACAAAAAAAACTAGAAGATAATGGAACTACAATGAAATTAAATCTAAAGAATAAAGTAATAAAACATAAAAACAAGACTAAACAAACTGATTATATAAGAGAATAAGAAACATAAATAATGATCAATACTTGGGTAAATATAAATACCATGACTGACTATTCTATGTTTTGAAACCAAAAAATAAATATTTCATTCAGAATTATCACATAAATTAAAAATGATCTTTTAGGAAACATTTTATGTCATTGTGCTTTTTTAAAATATTTTACTGACTTGGTAAACTATCAAAGAAAATATTGATTTTATATCTACATATGATTATTCGATATCAAAGATGTTTGCACAGAAGAAGAAAGAGATGAAAACTTTTAAAACTTGAAGAGCCCTTAATACATTTGTGTTTTCTCTCCTTGTTATGCGTTTTTAATCTCTTTATAACTTAACTCTCCTTTGAGATATTTATGATTCAAGTTACAACTAACTTTAGTTAATTGTAGTTGTAAAGTTTATTTAATTTTAAAAGTCAATTACTTTATAATCAATCACTTTATAAGCTATAAAGTTTATAGCTTAACTTTATATCTTTAACTTAAAATAAGTTCACGAGATCAAATCAATAATATATACCAACTAATAATCTCTAATCAGGTGGGGGCCCTTTTGACTTACTTTGAAATTTATTTAGATAATTATCGAACTACACATATAATAAATAATCAATAAATGCTAATGTTTAATGATCTAAACATCTTAAAATTATAATATAAAAAGTAACATTTATCCAAATATATCAAAGGATCAAAAGTAAAGCATGAATAAAATACTACATGAATGCACTAATTTTATTATCTACTAAAACTAATCAAAAGAATTCAAGACTACTATGTCATCAAAGACATAGTACTATAAAAACTACATCTATCTAAAAAAGCTCAAAACTACAAAGTTTCCATGAATAGACACTCTAACATGCACTATCTATGTGTGTTAAATTTCAACATCCTCCTCCTCTTTTACAATTCTATCATTCTCAAGTTTAAATGAGAATAAGAAGATCAAATCTATTGAATGAGTATAAAAATTTTCATAAGAACTCTATCACAACAAGCCCACATTTCCAACTGCATACACTTGAATATCACCAAACTATATTATGTTTTCAACTTAAATGTAAATATTAACATGATATTTCTTAAAAAACTTCAACAAATAATATCTCAAAGGTAGGTAACCAATAATCTATCTAATACTACTATTTTTAGAGAATAATCTTCAAAGAAACTCACAAGACCTTCATGCAGAAAAATATGTCTTATATTTCCAACTATCATCTTTATCAAATACAAATCAGAACATCCAATTGTACCAAAATATGAACTGAAACTTACAACCACTATATTAAGTCTCGTTGACTCACTAAAAACAACTCATTTTCTATCAAAGTTTCATACAAAAGAGTGGCCAAAATAAAAAACCATAAACCTTGAGATTTTGCATATAAATTTACAAAAATTAAATACAATTCCTTTATTAGATGGGCATACCCATGTTTGAAATTGAATTATTTAGTGGAACACCTTCACACACAAAATATTTTGACTAAATAATATGAAAGATGAGTCCCATATAAAAATAAAATAGTTTTCACTTTTCTAAAAATAACCATTTTAGCATATTTTTATCCCAGGTTAAAATTGATGTCAAAAGGCCTCCATACTGTGTTAATTTTGGTCTGTTATGATGGTCATTTACCTTCAAATTTAACACAACAATTTTTTTTAGGTGTTTAAAATGCATTTTTAGCATAACAAGAAGAATTTCAACCATTATGTGTAAATATTATATGCAAGATGTGTTAAAATTCTTCTCAACATTTATGCCACGTCAAAATAATGAAAGCAACTATCTATGTATCTCTTTGTTTTATAAAAATTTCATGTAAGAGAAATGATTGAAAAATATCATGAAACTTATAATCTTGCTTTTTCAACCACATTGAACCAAATATATTTCACCCGAGTGACTGAAATTATACATGAATATATAAATTAGTGGTATGCCTAATCTAAATTTAATTGTATCCATGATAATTCAAAAGAAAATAATGAGTTGGTGTGAGGTGATAGTGTGGCAAGTAGAGTCTTCACATATAAGAGTGCAACCTACTGAGAAAGAAATATAGGTGATTGTAGGAAAAAACACAAGATTGATTCTCATATAACACTAAAAAATCATGCTACTTCACATTCTATCAAAGGTTTGATCATCATGATATAAGAGAAAAAGGAAGGTAAAAGCTTGTTTATTGGAAGAGGAGTTGATTATTTTAGGGTTTGAATAGTAATCTTCAAAATTTTCAAGGATATGGCTAAATCCTCTCCTCTTTTACATGGCACTCCAAGGGTGTAAACCATGACTAGATCCTTACTTTTGGAATTAAATAATCTGAGCTTCTTATACAAGAAGAAAAGTGAGTTTGGTCGCATGGTGATTTTTTACATCGCTGTATTTTTCTTGTGATCCAAGTCATTATAAATCTTAGGGATTTTTGTTTTCATGATTTCTTTTGGTCGGTTTTGTTTCTTGGTGGATCATGAGTTTTTTTAGATATTTTTATCAATTTATTTTATTTTCTTGCAAAATGTTTGACAAAATGACTTGTCCAACACTTGGGGAATCTTGAAGGTGGATTTCCTTTACCCCTTAAAATCATGGATAGATAATGGATTGGTTGAGTGCTGACATAGTTATGCCTTCAAGAAGGATCACCTTTTCTTCTCCTTTATCTAATGGTCTACATTTTTTTTCCTCTTTAGACAGTTGGTTCTTATTTGAGGGATTCTCTTATCGATGTTGGTGTTTAGAGGGATTTATGACTAGTTTTTGTTTATATACTCTAAAGGATAGCAGGGGATTATCAAGAAGTGGTTTCTGAAGATCTTACTAATTATTCTTAGGATCCTTTTGATGGAGAACAAATTTTTCTTATTGAATTAGAATTGTTACAAAAGTGGCATTTAGTGAGGGATTTTGAACAAATGGTTAATAACTTGGTTGGGGATTGTTCTTGAAGTCTTAGTGTTAGCCATTCTGATTATGAACCTGACTCATAGGTTCCTCTCCCTCAAATCTTTTATGATGGTGATACAAACTTTTTGGAGGTTAGATCTTAGGAATTATCTTTGAATTTGGAATGTTTGAGGTCTCAAGGTGAGAAGTTGGTGAAAGAGTTTATTGGAAGATTGCTATAGATATATGAAAGTAGTACTCATCCTTTAGGTGATACTCATCCTTCACATTTTAAGATGGTAGTAACAGTTAAGAAAAGGAACAGATGCATCAAGCTTAAAGGAGGTGTGATGAATTTGGTACTTGGTGAAGACAATCTTTTGCACCAAGTTTTGGAGATGGAATAAAAAACTCTCACTAGGAGGTTCTTTGGTAGAACTTGCTTAGTTAAGTCTTCAATGGAGTGGTTAGTTTTTACTTGGAGCACTTCCCTTGGGTACATGCCAAATTTTTATCTTTTGGCTTAGGGATGGCTTGATTTCTCCTTTAGGATGATAGATGATGTTATGAGGATTTTATAGAGAAGATGGTACTGGGGAACTTCTACTTTGAGATTAAAGAAATGGTCTCCTTATTTTGACCTAAGAAGGGAACCTAAAGTAGTACAACCTATTTGGGTCAAATTACTAGGATTACCTTTGGAATTGTGGACCACTAGAATCTTACAAGAGATTGGGAACACTTTGAGGACTTTTTTGGATTGGAATGAGGAGATATTAAAGATGAAATCCCACTCTTTAGCCATAATATTGGTTGAAATGGACCTTAGTGAAGGTATTTTAAAGGTTATTGATATTGAAATTGGCTTAAGGAAATAAATTTTTAGGATCTTCAAGAAGTGGTTTTTGAAGATCTTACTGATTATTCTTAGGATCCTTTTGGTGTGCCTGTTGCCATGTTTATGGGTATCTTGTTGATGCTTGCTCATTAAAGTTTTTTAGGAAGCTCTAGAGACCTAAAATTTTAGATCATCACTCTCTTGAGAGGTCTAAGCAGCATTTTGTGGAAAATTATGATGAAGGCAAGAACATTACTGGCCAATAGGAAGCTTTATGTCAGATTGAGAAAGTTTAAAGTATCTTTGTTAAGTAGTATCCTGAAGCAGTGGAGAAAACTCCTTTCACTTATGAATCCATTGAATCTACTGATGTGGTAGATGATTTGGGACCAACTGTGGTTATTTTAGGGTCGACTTCTTGTGAAAAGGAAAGGAATGAAGTCATGGACTTTAGACAGAAAGGTTTGCTTTTGGATTTGAAAGATTTTACATATGTTAAGTCTCTTCTAGGTACAAGGAATAATAAACTTAACAATCCACAAAAATTCAATACTAAACTCCCTAATCTTCCTTTGGATTTGGTTAAGCAAAAAATTTCCCCATCCTCTCCTACCTTCTATAATAACTTGGGTCTCATAATTGTTTTATTGCTTATAAGCCATCTTTAGTGGTTCCCTTTCAACTACTTTCTTTGTCTAGGAGAGATGGTGATGAGAACCTTGAGAAATAATGTATGGAAGGAGATTAGTGTGATGACTTAAACCTGAGTATTTGTGGTTTGAATCACTATGATTCATTATCTCCTTTAGATGCTAATCCTTCTCTCCAAAGGCCCAAATAATCGCCCTTTAATTACTTGGAGGAAGGGGTTACAATTTTAGGAGGCAACTGTTATTATCTCAAATCTAAAAAGAAGGATAGTGAGATTGATGGTATGATCATTTTGGGTGGTATTAGTCCAAATTTTGTGAGGGTGAAATATGATATTGTTGTTGGAAGGAAGTCTACTCTTAAAAAGGCCAAAAATCAAGCTGTTAGGGATATTCAAAATGGGATTCAACATATCATTATTGGGGTACTTAGAGATAATAAAAACCCCAAAATAATCTCTTAATGTTAGTTATCTCTCTCAACACATGAGGAATGGGTAATGACTCCAAAAAATCTGCCTTGAGGAGGTTAATCACGTTATATGAACTTGACATTCTTTTTCTACGAGAGACTATGGTTGAGGGGTTAAAAGTAGAAAGTATTTTTCTTGATTTTTTGAAGGATTGGGAATTTATTTACTTAGACTCTATGGGACGCTCAAGGGGTCTTATTTTGGGGTGGAAAAAGATATTTTATTTCCTTATTAATACATATATTCTCAATCTAGCCTTAGGGGCTAAGTTGCATTCCTTTGAAAAGGGGATAGATATGTTATGGTTAATATTTATGGTCCTTATGATAATACAAGTTATTTTTGTGATAGGTTGTTGGACTCGGCCTTTCTTAAGGATAATAATATTATCTTTAGAGGTGAATTAAACTTCAATTTGAGTAGATATAAGGTTTGGGGGTCTTATGGGAGGCTATATCCTTTAGTTGAATACTTCATCCATAAATTTGAAGAGATGGGGTTGGTGGACGTAGAACCTATACAAATTATTCCTTAGAGGAATAATAGGATAGGGGATGATGTTATTTCTAAATGTCTTGACAATTTCTTCATTTTAGAGGCTTTCCTGGATGAGGGGGAAAGAATTTGGTCTTGGGTTGAAACTAGTAGTGATTCAGATCACTTTCTTATTCTATTGTACCTAGGCTTAGAGGTTAGCAAACTTCCTAGTCCATTCAAGTTGAATCCATCTTGGTTGGAGGATGTAGAGTTTTAGGTTTTTATCAAAGACAAATGGAAAGGATTTGACAAAAAATCTAGGGAATCTACTTGTTTCTATTTTACCAATAACTTATGGGATGTTAAGATAACAGTTTCTAAGTGGGATTTTAACAAATTTAGAGAACAAGATCAGGTGATTACTCAAATTGAAAAAGAGATTGAGGAGTTTTATGTGCCTCAGGTTGATGGTATTTTTAATGAAAAGGATAAGGCTAATATTAAAGCTTTAGAGAAATTGAAAGTGGATATTTTACTTGATCATGAGGCTAAATGGAGACTGAAAAGTAGGGCTATTTGGATGGAAGCTAGAAATGAAAATACTAAAGTTTTCCATAAATTTTCTAATCATTGGAAAAATATTAACACTATTTGGGAGATTCCTAAAGAGGATGGATCCAAAGCTAGGAATTTCCGTGAACTTGTTGATCTTGGGGTGAAACACTTCAAATGTTTATTCAAGGAGAATGATAGGGCCAATATTGTTGAGGTTTTGAAATACACTACTTTTTTCCCAATTTTTCTTTGGTGGGTGATAACTAGATGATGTTGGCTATCGTGTCCAAGAAGGAACTTAAATACATTCTTTCTTCTCTTCAAAAGAGAAAAAGCCCTGGTTCTGATGGGTGGATTGTTGATTTTTTTTAGGTTTTTATGAGCCGGTTGAAGAGGACTTGATTAGGGTGATTGAGAAAACTAAACATTCTAGAAGGATTCCTTCAGATATTAACTCTACTTTCATTGCTTTGATTCCAAAAAAGATAGACCTATCTCATTTGAATATTTTATACCTATATATCTTTGAAATTACCTTTATAAAATTATTAATAAGGTCATTGAAAATAGAATCAATAAGGTTTTTTTAGAATCTATTTCTAAAGAATAATTTGGTTTTTTTAGCGGTAGATAAATCCATGATGTGGATGTGGTGGCACAAGAAGTTTTACATTCTATAATACTTAAAAAAATACCTACCACTGTCATCAAATTGGATATTTTGAAAGCCTATGATAGAGTAAGCTATTTATATCTCAGATTAATGCTTATGCATATCAGTTTCAACTTAAAATTAGTCAATTGGATTATGGATTACATCTCTTTGATTTCATTTGTCATCCTTGTCAATGGTTCAACTTCTAATTTTTTCAAGTATGGTAGAGTACTACATCAGGTTTGTCCTTTATCTCTTATTCTTTTTCTTTTGGTAGCTGAAGGTCTTAATAGAGCTATCAAGGATGCTAAGAGGACCAAGTCACTCAAAGGGATCAAAGTGGGTAGAAATATTTCTCTTACTCACCTCTTATTTGTTGATGATGTTCTTATTTTTTGTGATTGATGATGCCCTTAAGATTAAAGATATTTTGGAGTCTTTTTATAGTTCATCAGGGATGGAGGTTAATTTGTATAAGTCCTCCTTGTCTTGTTATGCTATTTCTTCTGATGAGGAGTGATATATTTGGCTTATTCTCCCATATACCAAGACTGATTTCCATGTTGGTTTCAAATATATGGGTTTTATTCAAAAGCTAAATGCTTATGGGAAACAAGATAGGGAGTGGTTGGTGGATAAGGTTGATAAGTCTCTCAACTTATGGTATAATAGGTGTCTCTCCTTAGGGGGATATTGACTCTTTTAAATTCTATATTAAAATTCATCCTTGTCTACTAGCATGGTTTAGATCATATTCTAATTGGGGTCTTGAAAAATATTAGGAAGCATTGTTTTAAATTTCTTTGGATTGGCAAAAAGGATAAAGCAGGAATTGCTTTAGCTAAATGGGACTGTATTGCCAAGCCAAAGGAGGAAAGGGGTGGGGGTTGAAGAATATTAATCTTTTTGGAAAATCTCTTGTAGCTAGGAGTCTTTGGAGAATCATTTCTCAAGATAGTATGTGGAAAAAGTCATTTTGAAAAAATATATCGAGCCTCTCTCCTTATTGGAATGGATTATAAATCCCATGAAATCTATCCCTAATGTCTCTAACATTGGAAGGCTTTAGTTTTAACTTTTTCTTTGGTTGGTAACTAGTTGGTTTGGAAAATAGGCAATGGTGGATACATTAGGATTGGTGTAGACCCTTATGTGGGGAGTGGAAATGCCCAAAATCTTTTAGATAACATTATCATATAGCTGTAAGATGCTAGTTTTGCTACCTTATCTCATGTAGTTGATCTTACTACTTCATCTTTAAGGTATCAGTGATGGCTCAAAGCTCATCAGGTGGGGTTGGTGGGTAGAGATAATGCTTACTAAGATGATTATGTTGGTATTTTGGTTTGTAGTCATGTACATATTAGATTTGGGGTTGAGGATGATCTGGTCTAAATTAAAAATCCTCATAAGGGGGAGTTCATGACAAAATTGGGATACAAAGCCTTGGTATCTTCTGATGGCCTTGTCAATTAGCTTTGGTGGTCGAAATATATATGAAAGGTCAAACTCCTTTGAAATATAGAACCTTCATGTGGTTGGATCTTAATAAGAAAATCTTAACCTGGGATATCTTTTTGAGAAGAGGTTAGTAGGGACTGAGAAGATGCACTTTGTGCAAAGCTAACTTAGAAACTATTAATCATCTTTTTATTGAATGTTCCTATACTCATGATGTTTGGGATGATCTAGGTGTCCTATTCAGGAGTTTTGGAGCCTAGCACGGAGTTTCTCTTATTGTTTGTTTGTAAAACTGGTTTTCTAACATACATCTAAAGAGATTCAGAGCTTTACCCTTTGTTGTAGCATGGGGGATATTATCGGCCAGGAATGTTGATATCTTCAAAAATACCTTTTACCTCCTTTTTAGACATTATCTCCTTTTTAGAAAACTATTCAAATTAGAAACATCTTAGAAATTTTGAAGAAAGTTAATAAAATCAAGGTCCCTAGCCAATTATCTTCAATGGTGATTGATTGTTCCATACCTTGAGGATACTTTGATGGGGCTAGCCAAGGTAATCTGACCCTTGGTGGAGCTAGTGGCGTCTTTTTCATCAACAACAATCTTTATTATCAGTTCAAGGTGGGTTTAGGGAGGGGAAATAATAATTTTTATAAATTATATGCCCTCAAGTTACTTCTAAAGACTATTTGGGACTACAATGTCACTAGATTACAAGTCATGGGGGACTCATAGGTGGCTATAAATTAGATGTTGAAGGTTTATAACATGGAGAACCTTCTCTTATCTCCACTTTTTGATTAGATAAATCTATTATCTATGGTTTTAACCATGGTTTCATAAAAACATATTTATCAAGAACAAAATTCATTGATAGACTGTTAGTCTAAAGGTCTCATTTTGAAAACAGGATAGTGGGTAAAGATAGTGATTAAGGATGGAATTACATAGCTCCCAACCTTTGGCAATTTTTATGATATATAATTATTTCTCCTATATGTATTTTAGATTGGTTCCTCTATTAGGATGTTTCTGAGCTACGTAATGTGATGATGATGTTTTTTTTGTTTCTCCTAGTGATGATGCAAATGACATGGGTGTGTCATGGATAGTTTTCATAGGCTTTGGCATGGATACATGAGTCTTTCTTTTTTTGTTGTTGATTTGGTGTGATACCCTTGTGAAACTTAGGAGGATGTACATGATTATGGCTCTTTAGCATTTGATTTGACATTTATGATCATAGATTTATCTTGGGGTTTTCTTCATTTATTGATCAATGGCTTTATTCTTTCTTTGATCTCTTTAGCCCTCATTGCATTCATCAATGAGCTGAGGTGTTTGTTATTTTTATTGGGTTCTTTTGTTTGTTTTTTTCTCTATTCATTTTTGGGTCCCCATTTATTTTTCCCTCATTTGGGTGGTGTTTTTGGCTCTATGGTTCATTTATTTTAGTTTCCTTGTTGATTTTACATTTTACATCTTCATGATGTAGCTTTTTCTAATGAATAAAGTTACGATTTTTTATTTGAAAAATTCAAAAGAAAACACCTTTAAAATTGTATATGATAATCCATAGTGAAAATTTCAACTCCATAAAATAATTCTTCAAGCTTAAAACAAAATAAAATGCATGCATGCATGGCTTCTCTTCAAAATAATAGCCTTCATAACATGAAAAAAAGGAGAATGAATACTAAAACTCAAAGAAATACTTCAATACTAGTTTATGAACCACATAGACAAATTTGATGGCTATAAATTTAATCTATTTTCCATCTCAATGTAAAAATAACACAGTCATGACAAAATAAAAACTATTTTCATAGACCAATTCATGCAATGAATCTTTCCTCTTTTATAACTTTATTCAAATGGATTCAAAAGAAGAGGATATCTTATGGATAAAATTTATAATACCTACTGATAAATTCATTGTATCTCATAGGAACAAAATAAAAATAGTTGCATACCCCAAACCAATGCGTGCCCAAGAAATGGAGACTAAAAATAACCATTATATCTTTGCGCAAATCAAATATACATAATTGTAAAACTTCGATTCCAATTTGTGCATGAAAATAATGGTGAGTGAGCTAAAAAAATAAAGAATTTATGTTAAGGTAGCTACTATAACTACTCATCATTGAAAATGAGGTGATGTGTCCACAAGAATAGTGGACAATAACCTCTACCAAATACTTGTTTGCTAAAACCAAAACCAAAGACACTACTTAAACGTTTAACAAATTGCCAATGACTTTGCTAGATTTTACTGCCATCATGAACCTCTATTGAGGAAAGGAAAACCCATTAAGACTAAGATTTATGCCACTCCATGAAATCCATATTGTCACCTTTGCATTAATTCACATGACGTTTAAACATTATCTTGAAAATAAAAAATACAAAGCATTAAAACCTTTGAAATATATTTTATATAACCTTTAAAACATATTCAATGTTTAATGTTATGAAGCCATATGAATTTAAATCAAATTATATCAAGCCATCAAATACCAAATTGTGATCGAAATATGTAAGTGACCACCATGTCAACCTTACCTACACCTTAGATGTGGTTGTGGGGATTTATAATATAAGATAAAATTATATGGCTTGGTAAAAAAACCTTGTATCTTAAACAAAAGAAATGAAATGATTTTTATGACTTTAAAAATATATGTAATAAGATGTTAAATGTTAGAACATTTAATGTCTAAGTGGTTCTATAATAGACCCTTAGTACATTTAAGTAATTAAATAATACTAATTTATTATTTATTAACACTATTGAAAAACCTCATGTAAATAAATAATAAATCATATTTGTTTATTAATTACCATTTATTTAAGAATTTTTTGATAAATTATGGACTCATTGGTTAAAATAGTCATCTCCTCTCATTCCCATTATAAATAGGGTTTTGCCCCTATTGTTATACATAGGAAACATTCAATAAATTTGATATAACTTTGTGATTAAGATATTTGATATTTGTGTGTGGTATACATTTACAAAGGTTTTGTGAAGGATAATGTGAAGAGGTAAGAAGTAAGAAGGATTTGTATTGGGGTGTGGAGTTTTATATAAATGAATATCATTTTTGTGGTTTTTTACCTCTCGAGGTTTTTCCACGTTAATCTCTATGTCATGTGTATGTTGATTTGTATTTATTTTGTGTTTTGACATCATTTGCATTCTAAATCCTATCATGTATTATTTCATTGATTTTATCATGGTATCAGAGCTTGAAGGAATGTAGAGGATTGATAAGTAATTTATATTGAATTTAACATTAACTTTCAAAGCAAATTCATTTCTTCTAAACTTGAACAACCCTGGTAAGGGAAGAATTTTGTTTACCATTGTGGGAGGCCTAGTTTTAACATTTTAGAGCCTTGGATCTTCATCCAAACATTAATCAAGAGAAAGATAACTTGTTTTGAATAATCTTCACTCAACCTGGGTGCCACAGGATAAATTTTAGTGGTGAATATTCATTAATTCATGAATATTCCATTTTAGGGATTTTGAATTTGGTAATTTTTTAGGGTATAACATATGACCCTTTCACCTAAAATTCTAAGATGTCATTTTTTTAAGGGGTCAGCTTACCAATGATTTACAATAATTATGTGGTTTTCATGTAATTTGCCATCCATATATAGTACATATGTTCTCAGAGGTTTCAGGTCATGAACTTACCATCAAAGTATTTTTTTTACTAGATTGTGAAGATATATACTTGAGGTCGCACTCTACTGTTGGACTGATTTCATCACCCTAACCTTCACCAACATTATGTCACATGACACAAATTGGATGCTTGATAGCATGGTGTCATGTAGTTCTAGTTTAATGCATGACAACAACATTTCATGTGACAATAATCTATCACATGATGATAATATGCCATGTAGTGGTAATCTACCACCTGATAATGATGTGCTACATGATGGAAACTGATCACTTGACTACCATGTCCTACATGACAGAAATCTAACACCTAATAGCGATGTTCCATGTGATAGAAATGTGGCATCTAGTAGTGGTGTGTTTCATGGTAGGTCTGTGTGGCATGACCGTAACCTATCATTTGATAGTAAAAAGGAAGTCGACAATAATAAACTACCTGGTAACATAACTTGAGCATTAGGAGGTACCAACAAGGCTAAAACACCATATGAAATACTAGAAAAACTAATATCATGTCTTATTTTAGAAATCCAAGAAAATGAATTGTACAAACTACATGCACTTCAAATATAGGTAATTCTGAATCTTTTAAAAAAATATCAGTTAATTTTTTTCATTGTAGAATAATAGAAAAAACATCTAAATACAAAAATTGACATGGATATTGACACTATTTCATTAGAAAGAATTAATCCCAATAGTTTCTCACTACCTAAAGATTTTATTGATGAAATGCCACCCCTAGAAGACACACCTCTAGGTAATTCATTATAACATGCCCCTCTAGGCACTCCACAAGAGAAATATAGTTCTTTTCAATCATAAAATTTTGTTGAAAATACCATTCAAAAAAGTAGATGAAGGAAGAGAAGTACATGTATAATAGGAAGGTCTTTTCAAGTTGACTAGGCTACACAATTTCCATTTATAGAACTTATAGACCCAAAAAATGGTAATGAGCCTACAACAAAATACAGACGTACAATTTGCAGTTGTAAACTTGGAAAATAACACATAATGTAACTCAAATTAGACACAATTGAGAAACAATGTGGGAATATATATATATATATATATATATATATATATATATATATATATATATATAATGTAACTCAAATTAGACACAATTGAGAAACAATGTGGGAATATATATATATATATATATATATATATATATATATATATATATATATATATATATATATATATATCAGTGAAACATGCAGATGGATAGATAACAAAAACACATAGATGGAAAAATGGAGAAGAATGTATGCATGTTAGATATGCACATGAATATGAAAATGATCGGAAACAACAAAAACATCTTGTTGAGAAAGGGGGAACTATAAAGCGTAATTTGGAAAAGTTATGTAATCCAATCTTAGGGAAAAATATGTACACTTCTCTACTATTTTTCACATTTAAAAAAGGGAAAACCCATTTTTGATTTTATAGATTATAAAACTTTATTTCAACATAATGGGTTTCTGGATATTCCATAGTCACATTGGTTGGATAATAGTGCTTGGGAAATGGAAAAATTTCTAGCCATTATTGAGAATGAAGATTTGAAAGAAAGTGTTAAGAGATCAATATTTATCTCTTTATCCATCAATGAGGTCACTGTGGTTGACATCACAACATGAGTTTGTATGCATGTGTATACCTTTGAAAAATCTTCAAGGCAATAGCATCTTTTAGTTGTCCATAAAATGGTATAACATTACAATGCAAAAAAACTCCATACATTGGTTATAGACAATTTAAGAAAGAGAGATGAGATGGATGATTATGCCATAACTATGAAGCTGGTGTGGATTGGCACTGATGGTGCATTGGTGATGCAGGGGCATAGAAAGGGTCTTTGTGTTTACTTGCAAACAATAGTTTCTCTATTTATGATTCCAATCCATTGCATGGCACATAAGATAAATCTTGCTTAAAAAATTATTAACACATTCAGTAATGTCACAAAAGTGGAAGAGCTTATTCATGACTTGCATGTGTACATGTCAAGCAACCCAAAAAGATTCATGAAGTTATAAAAAATTTCAATTGGGGTGATAGATGGTAAAAACTACTGAAAGATGTGGAAGCTAGATGGATTTCCATGTATGAACCTGTCTACAAAATTTTTGAGGAATATCCATCTTTGATAGGGTTTATGTATGAATATCATAGGGAAGTTGACAGAGCAAAAGATTTGCTGTCATTTAACATATTTAGAAACTTTACTCACATTATGTAGTATTTTATCAATGTTGAAGGAAATCAACTATTTAATGAAACATGCCCAAGAGAGATCTATCTATATTGTTGACTTCATATGTTTGAGAAAATGCATATGTCAATGTTTAAATATATTATACACATTGAATGAAAGTTTTCACAGACCTATTTTTAGAACCTAAAAAATTTTGATTGATTTTTATAATCCAAAGAGTTATTTGACATTAAATATACATGATCATCTTTGTGTCATGGTAAATGGCATTGAGATCCCAATGCACACATGCTCTAGAAGACTCAAAGTTGTGGGAGCTAAACCTAAAGATGTACCTATGACATGTTTGATATATGATACTATTTTATCTAAAACATGAATTAAATTGAGGAAAATCTCACAAAGATTAGTCCCTGAGATTATAGAACATTTTAAAAGGGATGAGTTGTTGGAGGGCATGGGAGTTGTGAATCCCATTTTTTGGAACAGTGTTAATAGTCAAGAATAGAGTAGCATATTATTTCACAGATACATGGGTACTATCAGAGTTGTTGCCAGAATCTGGATAATGCGAATGTAATGGAGATGTGATCACACGAGATGAAGCTAGTGCACATCATATAGATGCTAAAGCAATTTGAAATTATACAAGAAGATAAATTGCACAAGACAAATAGGAGAAAACCCAATATTTGATTAACATGAGATGGCCAAAGTGAGGAATACATATAGGAGAGCACGTAAATAACTCCTCCACAAAAGGTGGTTAAGGCACCCTAAGAATAGACTGTAACTCCTCCATGAAAGGTGGTGACAAGGTGCTAAGAATAGACAAGTAACTCCCATCAAGGGAGTTACTTATGACATTCTTATGACACCTATGACACATCTATGACACACATCTCCACATAAGCTAGCCTATCCCAAAAATGTAAGAAAACTCCATGTATGCACAAATATATAATTTCCCTAATTAAATAATAGGGAAAAATAAAAACCTACACTAATACCCCCCCATAAGTGCAGCTTAGGTGGGTAGTGTGGAAATATAAAATGGGTCCCGACAACTAGGCCTGATGAGGTACCCATGTACAAATGCAATCTCTCATAAGATAGAAAAAGGAGAAAACCCGTAGGAAAAAAACTCCCCCAAAAGAGAGACATAAAAAAAATGAAGAGGCTAGAAGGCCCCCCTAAAGATGATGTTGTTGTAGATCTAGACCGCACCCCAAGAAGAGATCATAGATGAGTGAACTTGCTCTCAGTGAAAGGTTTGGTGGAGATTTCTGCAACCTGATTTGAAGACTGGCCAAATGTCAAGTCAATGACCTGACTATGAATAAGCTCCTAAATGAAATGCATGTGAATCTCTATGTGCTTGGTCCACTGGTGCTGAACCAGATTCTTGCAAATCTGAATGGTACTCTAGTTGTCACAATAAATGATGGTGGGCTGCTTGATAGGAATGCCAAACTCAAAAAAGAATCCCTTAAAGCCAAATAGCCTCAATAACTGCATTAACGGCTCCCTTGTACTCCGCCTCTGTGGATGATATAGCAATAGCATTCTGCTTCTTGCTAGACCAATTGACAGGACCAAAACCTAAAGAGAAACTATAACCAAAAGTGGACTTGCGAGTTTGTGAATCGCCAGCCCAGTCTGAATTTGTATATCTAACCAAGTCAACCTCTATGCCAAATCTGTAATGAATCCCATATCTATGTGAACCTTGTATTTAATGCAAGATCCTCTTAGCTACTTTTTAATGTAGCTCATGAGGTTCTTACATAAATCTAGAGACAAGTCCCACTATATATGATATGTCAAGCCTGGTGTGAGTCAAGTAGATGAGACTACCAAGAAGTTGTCGATGCCGAGTGGCATCAACTAATGGTGAAGAACAATCAACCTCAAGCTTGACTTTTGATAGAAAGGGAGTCAGAGATGGCTTGCAATTAGCCATGTGAAACTGAACCAATAAGTCAAGAGCATACTTAGGCTGTGCAAGAGAAATCCCTGAATCTAACTGTGAGATCTCGATGCCAAGGAAGTAGTGCAACAAACCCAAGTCTATCATGTCAAATCTATCCTAGAGAGATGCCTTCACCACTACAATAGCCGATAAAGAACTCCCAGTGATCAAAAGGTCATCAACATATAGAACCAAAATTAGGAGCGAATCATCCTGCCACAAGAAGTAGACATTGGGGTCAGAATGGCACCTAGTGAAACCCACTGTGAGAAGGAAGGAATCCATCTTGGCATACCAAGCCCGAGGGGCCTGTTTGAGGCCATAGATAGATTTCCTAAGTCTGCATACTAAGGAAGAATCTTGAACAAATCTTGGCAGCTACTCCATGTAGATCTCATCTAGGTCTCCATGAAGAAAGACACTCTTCACATCCATCTGGTGCACATCCCAACTATGTGCTATGGTAATAGCCAAGGTGAGTTGGATAGAAGTCATCTTTGCAGTAGGTGCAAAGGTCTTTGAGTAGTCAATGCCTGCCACCTGTGAGAAACCCTTGGCGACCAGTCGTGCCTTTTACTTATCAACTGACCCATCTACTACAAACTTGGTCCAATATATCCACCTAAATCAAACCATCTTTCTTCCCTTAGGAAGTGAAGTCAAATTCCAAGTGTGATTTTTGTTTAAGGAAGAATATTCTTCCTCCATAGCACTATTCCACTCAAGTACCCCTGATGCCTCTCGAAAAGTCTATGGATCTGAAACTGAAGCAAAGAAGGCATGTGGATCTCTCTAAAAATCCCCCCTAGTTCATCTGTCATTTGCAGGATCTCCTGCCCAAGTGCCAACACTCTCAAGTGTATGTCTGGCCCAAAGTGGCCTAGAAGTGGGCGAGTTAGGTGCTAACTCCTCATCCTCTAACTAACTAGAGGTGGATGACTCTACATCACTGTCCTCACTATTTTAACTTGAAGAAGAAGAAGATGTCTCTGGCTCAAGAACCTATTGTGGCTGATCTGAATCTGATGAGGAATCATCATGAAGAAGTAGATCCGATGAGGGAGAAGAAGTGCCAAGTGTTGAGTCTCTAAGACTCTCCTGAATTTGGACACTTCTCTCAATGAACAACTCATGAGTGGTCGGATCTATAAGGTGATACCCCTTAATACCATCTGTATATCCTACAAAGATGCAAGGCTTGGACTGACATTCCATAGCTTTACGTTTCTTCTTCAGTGTGCGGGCCATGGCTGGGGATCCAAAAACCCTAAGGTGCTCAACATCAGGTTTCCTTTTATGCCAAGCTTCAAAGGGTGTTATCCCTTTCAAAGATTTATGAGGAACCTTGTTTTGAATGTAGCAAGCACAATTGATGGCTTCAGCCCAATACTGTGGTGCTAAGGATTTGGAGTGAATCATACAGCTACCCATCTCTTTCAAGAACCTATTTTTGCATTCTACAACCCCATTCTGTGAAGGACTGTAAGTGACTTTGCACTACAAATCAATCCCCTCTGTGGTACAAAACTACTCAAACTTGTTGCTGACATACTCCCCTCCATTATCAGTTCAAAGAACCTTGATGGATTTCTCACTCCGTTTCTCAACAAGAGCCTTGAAGTCTAGAAAATTTTCAAACACTTCAAACTTTTGTTTGAGAAAATATATCCAAGTGCACCTAGAGATATCATCAATGAAAGTGAGGATGTACTTGGCCCTTGTGAAAGATGGTTTGGGAAAGGGTTTCGATACATCACTGTAGACTAACTCCAAAGGTTGTGAAGCCCTTCAATCTTTGTCTTTGTCAAATTTTGCTTCGGGATGCTTCCTAAGGGAGCACCCCTCACAAAGTCCTTTTGAGAATTGGACACAAGGCAAGCCAATGACCATGTCATTTTTGCAAAGTTGTTCAAGGTAGCGGTAGTTAAGGTGGCCAAATCGCTCATGCCATAGTTTGCTAACTCCATTTGAATGAGTCAACAATGCTATTGGAGAAGAATTAGGTGCAAAATGTGAGGTGTATAACCTTGCTTGGTGATCTACCCTACCCACTACCACTGTAGTATCACTATGCAACTCCCTGATAGCCACTGAATCTGGTGAAAACTCAATTCTCATGCCCTGACCAATGTGAGTGATTTGGTATACTAATAAGAGATTGGTTGAAAGAGAGGGAACACTTAGAACATTATTGAATGTTTCTCCTTCTATTTCAACTGACCCTCTCCCTGCAATAGAAACTGATGTGTCATCACCTAAACTAATTAAAGTCATACTATAAGGCTCTAAAGATGAAAACTCAACTAGTGAAGAGCCCATGTGGTGAGAAGCACCCGAATCAATGAACCATGA
Source organism: Torreya grandis (assembly GCA_037957365.1). Lineage (NCBI taxonomy): Eukaryota > Viridiplantae > Streptophyta > Pinopsida > Cupressales > Taxaceae > Torreya > Torreya grandis. Next base: position 3,536,586 of record JARHVA010001232.1, read on the forward strand.
TGTTTTAGAAGCTACAGTTGCTACAAGGGCCTTGCCCTTTTCTTTCTCCTTACCCTTGCCTTTTGCCCTAGTAGAATCTTGGGTAGATGAATTCTACTTGATGGACTCAGGAACACCTATGTTGTGCTTCTTTAGAAGATGAGTTAGGTGATCTATTTGTTTCTTAATGCATTTGTGTTCATCATGCCCTGTATTTTTACAATAAGCACACTTAACCTTCTCCTTCTTAGGTTTAGCATTGAAAGATGAAGACTTAGTGTTGTTTTTGGTAGGATTGTTGTTTTCTTTCTTCTTCTCCTGGTCCTTGTTCTTTTTCTTCTTCTCCTTTGTTGAAGTCTTATCCTTACCATTTCTAGCTATCAAATCTTGGGGTTGAGTAGACTTCATTATGCCCATTTGGATCAGTTTATCATGCTCCCTAGTCAAGTCGGCATTGAATGAATTCAAAGAAGGCATTTTCCATGTAGTGCCAAGGGCACTTTTTGTGGCATGGAAAGTGGAGACAAAGACTGAATAGCTTGGACCTAACTTTGTGAGAATAGAAAGGATGAGTTAATCATCTTTCTTTTCTATCTCGCATTCTTTCAATTTTAATCTAAGGGCCTTAAACTTAGTGAAGAAGTCTTGTAGGGTGTCCAAGTTGCTAGGACTTAGACTTATGAGTTCATTTTCGAGCTCATGACCTCTCATCTCATCAAGCTTCCCAAATAAGAGTTCTAAGGTGTCCCATATGTCTTTAGGAGTCTTGGCAATTTTTGAAATGAAAGAGAAGTTCCAGAGATATGGACAAGCTCAGTAATCCATAGGCTTCATCACTATGATTGTACCACTAACCTTTTCAGCATCAGTGTTGGGTTTTACTTCAATACCCATGGTGATCCTATACAACCCTTTGCTTCTAAGAATGATTGAAATTTTAACCTTCCATTCATGATAGTTGAAGGGTGTTTGGGGTTTAAGTTGAAAAGAATCCATTTTAAGCTGAATTTAGGTGAAGTTGTGTTGATTGCAAGTTGTGAATTTATGCAGAAAGGAGAATGAAAACAAAGATTGCAAGTGCTGAAAAGCAATCACACCCCCTCAAAATCTTGAGGCCCCCCCCCAAATATGCAAGTGCACTCTCAAAATACGTTGGGCTCAGATGAGAATGCGTCTTAGAGCAATCAGTGCAAGACTTAAAGCAAACAGGACGTCGGACTCAGCCGAAAATGCGTCCCAAGAGACCCAAATTTTAGGCACTTTATAAACTAGTGCATTTTTAACAAATAACAAGCCTATGCTAAGGAGAATTGAAATACAAACACTTTTTCAAAAAATGGCACCTGAATCTGAGCTACCGTTTGCAAGATATTAAAGATTCAATTTTCCTGTAAACTAGTGTTTTTGCAAAAAAACACTAAAACATTAAAAAAAATGCCTATTTTGAGAGAGAAAGTGGCCTTCCAACCACTCGTTGGACTTGACATAGAGTGAGGAATCCAAAGAAGGTTTTTGTGAGGGTGAATTGGCCTCCTGCCAACCTGGGCCTCACCCTTTGTCTTCGTAGGTCGAAGATACAAGTTTTTTTTTAAAACCCCAAATTATCAAATTGTCTAAAATACTTAATATTCAGTCAAATTGACTGATTTTTTTGACAAGTAAATTTTAACTGAAAATAATAAATTAAAAGATAGAATGAAATGGAAGGCCAAGTATTTAATGGCCCACATGGGATGTCAAACAAGGAAGGGGCGCCATTTAAAAAAAAATAGTAGGTTTGGTAGATTTTTTTCACCAAAATAAGGCGTGCACTTCTAATTTCTCATTTGCAGTCACCATTTGAAGGAGAGATGACACAGACAAAGCAAACGATGAGGAAATCAAAAGGAGGGAAGGCCCCTCTCAAGTAGCTCGCAACAAAGGTGGCGCGTAAGTCAGCGCCTGTAGCCGGTGGTGTGAAGAAGCCTCATCGATTCAGGACTGGCACCGTTGCTTTGTGTGAGATCCAAAAATACTAGAAGAGCACCGAGCTGTTGATCTGAAAGCTACCCTTCCAACATCCAAGATACATAAACCAGATTTGCAGAGATTTTTTTTCCTGCAGAATGACCAAAAAAAAAGAAATTCCACTACCTTTGTTGAAGCCACAATAGACCTATACAAGATGTCTTGGCAAATTTTAACTCATATCTAAAGGGAGATCTGAATGAAACTCAACAGAAGTAATTTTTTTAACAGATTTTTGTATGGATTTGCATGAGTTTTCAATAAACTCTACCAAAACTCTCAAATGCAACTGAGTTAAACAAACAAAAACTACTAAAAAAGCAAAGTAAAAATTTTAGAATAAACTACTAGCATAACTAGACACACGATTACCAGGGTGGCTCTGATACCATATCAAAGTTGTTGCCAGAATCTGGATAATGTGAATGCAATAGAGACGTGATCACACGAGATGAAGCTAGTGCACATCACATAGATGCTAAAGCAATTTGAAATTATACAAGAAGATAAATTGCACAAGACAAATAGGAGAAAACCCAATATTTGATTAACATGAGATGGCCAAAGTGAGGAATACATATAGGACAGCACGTAAGTAACTCCTCCACAAAAAGTGGTCAAGGCACCTCAAGAATAGACTGTAACTCTCCTCCATGAAAGGTGGTGACAAGGTGCTAAGAATAGAGAAGTAACTCCCATCAAGGGAGTTACTTATGACACCTATGACACATCTATGACACACATCTCCACATAAGCTAGCCTATCCCACGAATGTAGGAAAACTCCATGTATGCACAAATATATAATTTCCCTAATTAAATAATAGGAAAAAATAACAACCTACACTAATATGTACAATTGTTATACATTTTTGTAGATCTTTAGATGTGAATGGAGTTTAGATTAATGGTATTTTAAATAAATAATTACTTACATCTTAGTCAACATAGTTTGGGATTACAATGATGGATCAATTTCAATATTTAAGTGACCCAATAGAAAATGGTGCCATTACTCATCTATGGAAAAAAATTTATCCAAGAAACATTTTAAAAGAGAGTATTAGTGAATATTTCAGATTTTATGAACTTGATCGAACAATGATTTTGGGTTATGTGGAAGATGAGTGAGTTTTTAGTGTATTATCCTTCATGAAGTCAAAACTTAGAAACATATTAGATAAAAATCTAAAGACTTGCTTGAGACTATATGTTTCACGTTATTTTGTAGACATGTTTTAATATGATAGACCAGTGGCAACATGGAGTTCTCTGGTGGAAAGAAGAGGTGTGACTAATACATCTACCAATACAGAGGAAGAGAATACCAAGACTAAATATGACATTAGCATGGTAGATGTGAATCACACTTATGATGAACACGTTTCTTGAGGATTGTTTCAGCTACCCAAATTTTAGTTTGATAAGTATGGCAATTATTATTTTCTAAAATATTTCTTATTCTTTCATCTTCAAATACTTTAAATTCTATAATCTATTTCCTGGATGTTACATTCACAAATCTTATTCAATACATTGGAATTAATATTTTTTGCCCTATTAAAATTGTGTATTTCAAATAGTACTTTATCTTTGCAATACATGTCATTCATTAACAATCATAATTTTCATTAGCATTCTATAGAGCATGACAATACCGAGACTGAATACAACACTATCATGGTAGCTGCAAATCAATCTTATGATGAGGAAGCTTCTCAAGGATTATTTTTGTTGCTTGGCTTGTAGTTTGATAAGTATGGCAGTTACTATTTTTTGAATTATTTCTTATTTAATATTATTCAAATGCATTAAATTTTGTAATCTATTACTTGGATGTTACAATCATGAATCTTATTAAATACATCAAATTTAATATTTTTTGTCTTATTAAAATTTTATGTATTTCAAATAGTATTTTATCTTTACAATTCATCTCATTCATCGAGTAACAATCATAATTCTCATTAACATTATTGTCCCCAAAAAATGCCATTCATTTTTGGGACACCCTATGGACTATTTTGACCTTGCACAGACCAAAATTGTCTCTTCCCTTTTCAAAATTTGTCCTGAGCATTCAAATTTCTCATTTTTCAAGCTTCTCAATTTCTATGGACTTCGCAGGAGGAAATCTACAGACTCAACATGCTTGAAATTAATAGTTTCAAAGGGTCCGATGGCTTTAACAGGTAAATTCCTTCAAAAGAGCAAGTTTCCAGCACTTATACATTTCCAGGCTCGTTTCGATCAGACAGTTCAAAGGAGCGCGTGAAAGAAAAATATGAATGAAAGCTACCAAGTGTCGTTTGTCGAGACACATTATGATTTGCTTCTCAAAGCAGTGGAACATGCCATGTGTCCCTTGTAGAGTTCCATAAAAAGCAACAAGTGGTTGCTGCAAAAGGTTTCAATATCTTTTTCTTGAGGCAATAGAATGTGCCGTGTGTCATCTGTAAAGCTCAGTGAATGCTACCAAGTGTCAACAGTTGTTATATCTTCCTTTGGTTTCATTATCGAGTAAAAACTGTGGCAGGCCTCGAGTGAGTTGCTAAAAGAATAAGTGGAGCACTCTAAGTGTCATCCTCCGTGTGATTGTTAAAAGTAGTGAAAGTTGCCACATGTCCCTGGGAAGACTCAGTGGAGGCCACCAAGTGTCGACATTTGCAATGATTGAGTAAGGACTGTGGTGGACCCCAGGTAAGTTGCAGGAACAAATGGAACATGCCAAGTGTCATCATCCATGTAAATCCAAATGAGTCTCAAATGTTTCTGTAGCATTTCTAGAGCTCAGTGGAATCTGCCACGTGTCATCTCCCACAGAACCCTCAAAGGTTTCTAAAAGCTCCTATAAGTTAGGTGGATGCTGCCAAGTGTCCTCACCTATTCTATCAGAAGATGCCACGTGTCACTTGTTAAAAGCAGTGGAATGTGCCATGGGTCAAAAATAGAACACTCCCAATACAAAGACATAGAGCCAAGGAAAGATTTCCTTCAGACAAATTGTCTAAAGGAATTCCTTTAGACATTTTGTCCAAAGGAAATAATGGAACCATAGCCCACTGAAGAATGAAAGCCTAGAGGCCACCCGAAGGATCCTAAAGGGTAGATACCCTTGCAGGAGGCTCTCGTCGAAGGAAAATAGGCCTTTCCCAAGACCCCAAAATGATTCTTCCCCTTTGGGAAGGACAAAACAAGAATGCCGAAGGAATTGCCGAGGAGATTGATGGGCCCACAGATGCCAAATTCATGGAAATAAAATAGCCGTTGATCTTTGTAGACTTAAAGGCAAACCTGAATGCGTTCAAAGGCCTAAAGACCAAAGCCAAAAGGGAAGACTTGTTGATGATAGCGCTGAAAGAGCCAACAAAGGGGAAAAAGATAACCTGAGGGCCCAAATCGTAGTAGGAAGATACAAAGAGGGCAATATCTGTAGTAGTTATTTCAATAGCTAGAACAGTGTGCAAAGATAGATATTTGGGCCTACAAACATTGAAAGCGTAGCCTTTATGTCTTCCTTAGAATAAAGGCAAAATGGACAGTTGCATAGATATCAGGTGATAGAATAAGTGACTCAAGCTCAAGAGAAGACATTCAAGATGAATCAACATGCCACAGTTAAGGAAACTACCCTATTCTAGCATGGCCCTCCCTGACAGAACCAAAAATGCATTCAAGGCATTAATGCACAGCATGGGCTACTCCATGGGACAAAGTGCCAAGCCTTCCTTGGCCTCTATTTATTGTAATATCTTGGTTTGTTTTGAGAGAGATCTCTTTATTATTAGAAGCAAAACTCTGCCTAAATTGAAAGGCATTACTGAGACTTTGAGCTTAGATTATTGTTCATATTTCTTTGTTTGAATCAGAAAGCAAGTTACTTTCAGACTTTGTGCTATTATAGCTTGTATCATTATAGGAGATTGTTCTTATGTCTATTTCCCAAATGTATTCTTGTTTATGCAATTTGACCAACAGAGCTAGCGGAAGTGATAAGGAAGGTGTCCTGAAGCCAACTACTTTCAGACTTTGTGCTGTCATAGTTGTCTTTAGTGTGTGTTTATTTTCTGTTTCCGTGTAAAGGACCTTGGGATGACTTTGTGCCCCCATTGTTCTTTGTATCTCACACTTGGGCAGTCAAGGTGGAGACATTGTGCTACATCTTAGATTGCTAGTTACTCTGTACTTAGTTATCAGTTACTTATCCTACCTGAAAGAACTCCTGTTGTTCCCTGTAAGAACACTTTTGAAATAAGAGAAGTGCCTTCAGTGTTTTCACTAAGATTTTCTCCTTTATTTATGAACATCATCTCTGAAATAAGAGAGATGGATGGTGTATCCTACCCCCGTGTGTTATTTTTAGCTTATATATATATAGTATATAGCTGCTACATATTCATAGGGAACCTCCCCTTGATGAGAGGAGATATTTATCCCCTATTGATGTAGTAAACCTGCACACTTGGCTAGCCAATCTCCTTATGATGTGGTTGAAGAGACCTATTTTGCTCACCAATTAGCTAGTTGACAAAATATTCACCCAACAATTTTTGGTGACTCTACTAAGGATGAACATGCAGTTTGAAGCCTCAAGTTTCAGATTGAAGTAGTCCCTACCCTTATCCATTATAGACTCTGGCGACTCCATTCTATGTCTTACCCACTATCATTATAGCCTTACCATCTTCCTCCACCTCCACGCCAATTGGGGAAGCATGCACAATTTGAAGCCTCAGGTTTCAAATTGAAGTAGTCCCTGTCCTTCTCTATTATCGAGAAAAGCATCTATTTATACTATTAGCAAAGCTTTGTCAATACATAATCCACCCAAATTTGTTATCCCACTTTTTCATAATCAAATCATGGTAGTTCGAGGCCCCTGGGGTAACTCTTTTAGTCCACTAAATTTGACTCCACCCCTGCATGAACTTCCATGCAGCTAAAGAAAGAACTTTCCCAAATTATTTGGTGATGGGAGAGTTCACCTTGATGAACACATTACAGCCTTCAGCATAGCCTGCAGTGTGCTAGGGGTGGAATTTGAGGATGTGGTAGTCAGGTTTTCATGGAAACGCTACAAGGTGCTGCTACAGACTAGTTCTACCATCTGCAAACTAGATTAGTGACTAACTGAGACACACTTAAAGCCAAGTTTGAAGCCAGGTTCAAGCCTACAGAAGATGCACATGCTTTTCTGGCCTAGCTTACACAGATGAAGAAGGAACCTCATGAACCCATGAGGGATTTCATAGCAAATTTTGATAAGCTGAGGAATCAAATTCCTATCATTGCTTAGCCCACACTTGAAAACCTCAAATACTTCTTCATCAACTCACAGCTACCTGAAGTGAGTTTTTTGTTAAGACGTGCTGGCCACATAGACCTTGAGGCTAATCAAGACTTGGATACTGAGGTAGAAGATGACCTTATCTTGGCAGGAAAGATAAGAAGAGATCCAAATAGAGTTAAACCCTCTTCATCTTTTGAATACTCACCCACAACCACCACTGATCAAATGGTGCAAAAGTTGGCAAATGAATTGCTTGCCTTGAAAAGGAAAATGGCACATGGTATGTCTTCTAATCCTTCATATAGAGATGTACCAAGGAGGACATTCCCCAATCAGTCATACCAAGGTAATGCTGCCAAAAATCAAGGGCAGCCAAATCGTCTTCCTCCCCCACAGAGGAACCTTGCCCTTGAAGCATCTCCAACCAACTCAATAGTTGGATATCTGGAAATAGAATATGATTTATCTTTCCAACTTGAGTTTGAGCAAGAAAATGATGTTGATCTCTTAACAGAGGATCAAGAAGAATCAGCTGGTGACTCCCACATTGGTTTCCTAAATTATCAGGATGAACCTAGAAGTTAAGGTAAAGCAGATGAGGGATCATATGTTGTGTTCACTCAATCCAAAAATTAGTCCACCCAGTAAGCTGATAAAAAGAAGACAAAGGAGTGACCTCAACTAGCAATTTCAATTGCTAAGCATGGAACCACTCTGCCTTTCCAACCAAAGGACCTGGTAGTTGCTAAAAAAGTAAGTACCCCAATCATTTCTGCACCTTCAACTTCAAATTCACAGGCCAGTCCTCCCCCTCCCAAAAACCAAAAGGATGAACTCCCATCCTCTCTTCCTAATCCATTTCAGTCATTTGACATAATTGATCATGTCAAGAAATCCAAAATTCAAATGACTAAATTTGAATTCCTGTAAGCCAATCCTGAGCAGTTGGACATTGGTGGAGAACTAAGTATGGACCTATATGAGGCAAGGATCCCCGTCAAGGATGTAATGAAGAGATTACTCCCTGAAAAGGAGGAAAATTATATGGTCACTCAAACGTCGGCCCCTGTAGCTCAAATTCTATTTGAGTCTTTGGATGGGGGTAATTATTTCTTGACCACAGAGGATGTTCATATTTCTACAGATGAGAGTCCTATAGTTGGCAATCCAGGAATTGATCCAAACAAGACATCAAAAGAATTGGTAGGGTAAAGTACAAATGAAGAAGCATCTTCCATCTCTAATGAAGAGAAATCTGATAGAAGATCAGCTTCTGATGATGCTTGGATCCTGGAATCCGATGGCAGCAATTCTTCTACCAATGCTAGAGTTGGGACTGTGTTGATATCTCCTCAAGGAGATATTTTTCCTTCATGTAAGTTGCAGTTCAACAACATCAACAACATAGCTAAATGTGAATCTTTGTTGCTTGGATTGAAGGCTACTCAAGACCAGGATGCCAAACTCATTCACACCAAAGGAGATATTGAGCTGATGGTTTATCAGGAGTTTGAGGGGGACAATCAAAACATGTGTTGGACTGAACTGGCAGATCAACGAGTTATGGTAGTGGTCCATATGGCTGCACTCCAAAGTCAACAAAAGGAACTCTTCACCAAGAGAGAAAATATTTATGGTTTTTAGATTGGAGACCACGTCTTGCCATGGCACAAGAAGAGAACCAAAAGTACACAAGAAATGTGATTCTTGGTGGAGAGTTCCATTCGCCTGTCACTGATTCTAGAGACAAAATGGTTTCTTGCTAGTTTCTCAAGATGGAATGCCATTTTCATTGTCTCACAATGGGCAGCATCTAAATCATGTCAATTCTTGAAGTATCAGATAAGTTCACCTATACATATGAATATTTTTATAGTCTTTTGTTTCTATTTTGTGCTTTTCATTTTCATTTTTTGGAGCCTTTCTTTTTGGGTAGCATGACTCCATAGCCCAATGACATACTTCAAAGGCATTAAAGATTTTGGTTTGTACTCCCCTTAGCTATTTCAAGTTTTCAACTAAAGGAAGTTCCCCAACTGGAGCCAATTGTTATCCCTGAAAAATGTCATTCATTTTTGGGATAATCTATGGACTATTTTGACCCTGCACAGACCAAAATTGTCTCTTCCCTTTTCAAAATTTGTCCTGAGCATTCAAATTCCTCATTTTTCAAGCTTCTCAATTTTTACAGACTTCATAAGAGGAAATCTATGGACTCAACATGCTTGAAATTAATAGGTTTAAAGGGTTCGATGGCTTTAACAGGTAAATTCCTTTGAAATAGCAAGTTTCCATCACTTATACATTTCCAGGCTCATTTCGATTAGACGGTTCAAAGGAGCGTGTGAAAGAAAAAGATGAGCAGAAGCTACCAAGTGTCGTTTGTCAAGACACATTATGATTTACTTCTCAAATTAGTGGAACATGCCACATGTCCCTTGTAGAGTTCCACAAAAAGCAACAAGTGACAGCTGTGGAAGGTTTCAATATCTTTTTATCGAGGTAACAGAACGTGCCACGTGTCATTTTCAAAGCTCAATAGACACTGCCAAGTGTCAATGGTTGTTGTATCTTCCTTTGGTTTCATTATCAAGTAAAAACTGTGGTGGGCCCTGGGTGAGTTGCTAAAAGAATAAGTGGAGTGCTCCAAGTGTCATCCTTTGTGTGATTGTTAAAAGTAGCAGAAGTTGCCATGTGTCCCTGGGAAGACTCGGCAGAGGCTGCCAAGTGTCGACATATGTAGTGATTGAGTAAGGACTGTGGTGGACCCTGGGTAAGTCATAGGAATAAATGAAACATGCCAAGTGTCATCATCCACGTAAATCCAAATGAGTCTTGAATGTTTTTGTAGCATTTCTAGAGCTCAGCGGAAGTTGCCACATGTCATCTCCCATAAGACCTTCAAAGGTTTCTAAAAGCTCCTATAAGTTAGGTGAATGCTGCCAAGTGTCCTCACCTATTCCTTTAGAAGATGTCATGTGTCACTTGTTAAAAGCAGCGAAATGTGCCATGGGTCAAAAATGGAACACTCCCAATACAAAGACGCAGAGCCAAGGAAAGATTTCCTTCAGACAAATTGTTTGAAGGAATTCCTTCAGACATTTTGTCTGAAGGAAATAATGGAACCATAGCCCACCAAAGAATGAAAGCCTGGAGGCCACCTGAAGGATCCCAAAGGGTAGATACCCATGTGGGAGGCTCTCATTGAAGGAAAATAGGCCTTTCCCAAGACCCCAAAAGGATTCTTCCCCTTTAGGAAGGACAAAACAAGAATGCTGAAGGAATTGCTGAGGAGATTGATGGGTCCACAGACGTCAAATTTGTGGCAATAAAATAGTCATTGATCCTTGTAGACTTAAAGGCAGACCTGAATGCATTCAAAGGCCTAAAGACCAAAGCCAAAAGGGAAGACCCACTGATGATAGAGTCGAAAGAGCCAACAAAGGGGAAAAAGACATCTCAAGGTCCCAAATCGTAGTAGGAAGAGACAAAGAGGGAAATATCTGTAGTAGTTATTTCAGAGGTTGGAATAGTGCACAAAGATAGATATTTGGGCTTGCAAACATTGAAAGCACAGCTTGTTTGTCTCCCTTGGAGTAAAGGCAAAATGGACACCTGCATAGATAATAGGTGATAGAATAAGTGACTCAGGCTCAAGAGAAGACATTAAAGATGATTCAACATGCCATAGTTAAGGTAGCTACCTTGTTCTAGCATGGTCCTCCTTGACATAACCAAAAATGCATTCAAGGCATTAATGCACAGCATGGGCTGCTCCATGGAACAAAGTGCCAAGCTTTCCTTGGCCTCTATATATTGTAATCTCTTGGTTTGTTTGAAGAGAAACCTATCTATTATTAGAAGCAAAACTCTACCCAAATTGAAAGGCATTACTAAGACTTTGAGCTTAGATTGTTGTTCATATTTCTTTGTTTGAATCAAAAAGCAAGTTACTTTCAGATTTTGTGCTGTTATAGCTTGTATCATTCTAGGAGATTCTTCTTATGTCTATTTCCTAAATGTATTCTTGTTTATGCAATTTAACCAACAAAGCTAGTAGAAGTGATAAGGAAGGTGTCCGGAAGCCAGCTACTTTCAATCTTTGTGCTGTCATAGTTGTCTTCAGTGTGTGTTTATTTTCTGTTTCTATGTAAAGGACCTTGGGATGACTTTGTGCCCCCATTGTTCTTTGTATCTCACTCTTGGGCAGTCAAGGTGGAGACTTTGTGCTACATCTTAGATTGTTGGTTACTCTGTACTCTATTACCAGTTACTTATCCTACCTGAAAGAACTCCTATTGTTCCCTGTAAGAACACTTCTAAAAGAAGAGAAGTGCCTTCAGTGTTTTCTCTAATATTTTCTCCTTTGTTTGTGAACATCATCTCTGAAAGAAGAGAGATGGATGGTGTATCCTACCCCTGTGCGTTATTTTAAGCTTATATATATAGTATATAGCTCCTACATATTCATAGGGAACCTCCCCTTGATGAGAGGAGAGATTTGTCCCCTATTGATGTAGTAAACCTGTACACCTGGCCGAGCAATCTCCCTATGTTGTGGTTGAAGAGACCTATTTTTCTCACCAGTTAGCTGGTTGACAAAATATTCATCCAACAAACATCATCTAGAGCATTTCAATTTTCCTTATAGCATTCATTGAAGTATATGAGTCTTATGTCTAGACATGCATGGTGCACCATTATTCTATTGCATGTTTACATTAGTACCATTACACAAATATATAACTACAAACAATCAATTAAATGCTACAACTACTAGAACACTAACAATGTAACAATGAATTCAAATCTAAAACTACTAGAACAATATAACACTAATGATGCATTCAATAGTACAATAACTAGAACAATATAATTACATAGAATATTTAATCTACAATTACAATATACAAATACTACAACTACTAGAAATATTTTACCTATAATTCACATATTTAACAATCAATCAATCAATGCATTCCATGCTACAACTACTAAAATAATTTAACAATGCATTCAATGTTACAACTATTAAAACACTATAACACTAACAATACATTCAATGCTATAACTACTAGAATAGTTTAACAATACATTCAAGTCTACAATAACTAAAACATTATAGCCATGCATTCAACTGCTACAACTAGTATATATCAACTACTAGAACATTAAATCCATCCATACAATATTTAATCTGCTTTTTATCCTACCAATGTATTCAATATTATAACTAGTAGAATAATATAAATCCATAGAATACTTATTGTACCACAGGCTATTTTTCTTACTACTACAACTATAAATAATTTTTCTATGGTTGGGTTCACATATTTCTAAATTGCACCACAATAAATGCATTCGATGTTAAAACTACTAGATTAGTTTAATAATGCATTCAAGGTTACAACTACTAGAACATTATAGCCATTCATTCAAACCATAAAACTATAACATCCATAGAACATTAAACTTGAACATTAGTATATTTCAAATACTAGAACATTAGAACCATCCATAGAATATGTACTCCACTTTTTCTTCATAGAATATATAAACAATGCATTCAAGGCTACAACCACTATAACATTATAGCCATTCATTCAAACCATAACATCCATAGAATATTAAACTTGACCACTAGTATATTTCAATAAATAGAACATTAAAAGGCTTATTTTAGTGTGGAGCTGGTATGAGTTTTTTAATTTTTGAACATAGTTTTTGGGCAGGAATGGAAGGTGATAGTTTGAGGGGGGGGACTGTGACCCTGCGTCCTCCCTGAGCTTCTAGGAAATCTATCTCTGATAAGGACCCATGTTTAGATCACGTGAACCCAACCATGCCTCTTATTTCTAAGGGTTGGAAAGAGGCCCTGTTGGGTGCAGCTCTAGGTGGATACTCTAGCCCGTTGGGTGGAGATTTTCTCCCTTTGAGTACACCACTGTACTCAAAGTATGAGGGTGCTAAAAAAATAAAAAATTCAGACCAAGCTATGTTAAGGGTGGTATCTTCCATGGAAAATATGCTTGTGGGAAGGTTCTTTGCATTCAGACCCAACATTGATCTCATTAATAATTGGGTGAACTCAAAGTGGATTCTTAAGGGGAGTGTCTTAGCCAACAAGATGGTGTGAGGATTTTTTCTATTCAAATTTACCTCCCATGAGGATATGTTATTGATTCTAGATGGAGGCCCATGGCTTTATGGGTAACATTCACTTTTTCTATGTAAATAGAAACCTAGCTTTGATCCCAATGTAGACCTCAACCAGTCAGCAATAGTTTGGGTTAGACTTCCAAGCCTCCCTCTAAAATTTTGGGATGAATAAATTTTTGATTGGATTGGCTACTCCTTTGGAGACTATGTGACTGTTGATAAAGTCACTAAGGAAAAAATAAGGTTAGTCTACTCTCACTTTTGTGTCAATGTTGATATTCTTAAAACACTTCCCACCTCCATCATTCTAGAGTCCAAGTTTGGGAAATGGAACTAGAACATTTAGTATGAAAATTCTTGAGAGGTATAGAAGGACCAAGTGGAGACTACAGATGATCATCCCTTCAAAGGGGACATCCTGAATCTCATTAACTCTCCTCCTTTTTCACCTACAAAAATACTTGAGGTTATTGGGATGATGAAATAATCCCACCAGGGATCCCCTAAGAAAGTGGATGAGACAAGCCTTAATTATTAATTGAAATACTTGAGTCACCCCCTACTTCCCCTACAAATAAGCCTAGGGTGAAAGGGTTGGTAAAAAAATCCCATCACGAGCTTCCAGTAAAGCTCCTAGAGGTGGCCTCCATTGGGGAAGATCAATGCCTAAAGGAGGAGGAAGTTAAGGAAAACACCAACAATCAGGTGGATAACTTGGATGGTAGAACTGAAGAAAGAGAGGAGGGTGAATTAGTCCAACCCTCTAGATTTCCACTGAAGAAGGGGATTTAGAATAATTATTTTCAAGACACACATAGCCCAAAAATAAAAAAAGAGAGCTCCAAGCCAGCTTTGAGCCCTATGTAGAGAATCTTATCCCAGTCCCTTGGTGTGGGAACTAGAAAGAGTGTAGAAGAGAGAGATTTTGTCCACTACAAAGAGAAAAGGCAAAGGTAGAATCAAAAAGGCTGCAGATGTTGGGGGAGAAAATGGTAGAGGTAAACCCTCACTTAAGCAAATGAGGTAGAGAGAGATGGAAAATGAGATTGGCAATGGTAGGTAGTCTACCTTGGTGGTCCCCTTAGGAGGATTAAAAAATGAAGATAGTCTCCTGAAATATCTGAGGGCTTAACAACCCTCACAAGCAGTTGCTTGTTAGGAATTGCACAATGGATAATAATATAGATATTATATTACTTCAAGAAGTCAAGATGACTGAGGAGAACTTAAAAATGGTGAGTAAACACATTTGGACCAATACTAACTATGTCATTAGTGGAGCTCAAGGAGATTCAAGAGGCATTGTCACCTACGGAACCACAACTTTTAGAGGAAGGTAGTGACTAGCTCCAGGTATTATATGCAAATCTCATTCTAGTGTAATCTTAATCAATGGATGTTGATCAATGTCTATGACTTGAATACTAATCTTGGGAAGAAGGAGTTATGGGACAACCTCTTAGACAAGATAAAAAGCTCTAGGAGAACTAATTGGATGATAGCAAGAGATTTTAACTCCCCTCTTTACCCGTAAAAAAATGGGAGGCCTAACAAACCACTCTGATAGCATGGTAGACCTAGAAATTTTTGTAAGCAACATGGGCCTAATGGATATTGATTTAGAAGGTCAATCCTTCACCTAGTCCAATAGAAGACAAGGGAACAATCTTATTTAGGTAAAGCTTGATAAATTCTTAATATCCTCTAATTGGACCATAACCAATCTTATTCACTTAACTGCCCTTCCCAGGGTGGGTTCCAACCACAACCTGTTATTATTAATTTAGAAAGAAAGAAATATTAAAGGCCCTTTCCCATTCAGATTTTAAATGATGTGGACACTTCATCCAAAATTTAGGGACCATCTGTTTGAGTGGTGTAACAGTCCTATCTAGGGGCTGGCTATGTATAGACTATCTCAAAAACTAGCTAATGTCAGAAACAAAGTGAAGGGATGGAACAAGTATACATTTGGGAATATTCTAGTTTGGAAAAAGAACATCGTGGATCAATTGTTAGATATTCAAAATAGAATGGATCAGGGGGAATCATTAGAGGAATTACAATCCCAAGAAAACTCCCTCTTAAAAGATTAGATTCAAACCCTAAAAGAGGAGGAAGTCTTTTGGAAATAGAAATCCAAGGTTCAATGGCTTAAAGAGGGAGATAGGAATACATCCTTCTTTAACAAATCTACTATGAATCATAGGAAGAGAAACTCCATTAATAGACTCATGGATGAGAACATCATTATGGTAAAGGAAGTTGAGGAAATCAAGAAACTAGCCACCAACTATTTTGAGTCCCTTTTGGTTGCTCATCAGGTCAATACCACACCTGATGATACTGAGTTCCTTCTAGACTCCATCCCTTCCATTTTAATTGATGAAGATAATAATCTCCTAACTAAACCAATTATAGAAGAGGAAGTTAGGGCTTCTATCTTTTCAATGGGAGTTCTCAAAGCTCTATGGCCAGATGGGTTTCCCCCAACATTTTTTCAAACTTTTTGGGATATTATAGGGAAGAATGTTACCAACGTGGCCAAGGAATTTTTTGGGATAGGAAGGCTCCTATGATAGTTGAACAATAGTTATATAGCCTTGGTACCAAATAAAGATGCTTCATCTATGATGGATCTCATACCAATTAGCCTCTATAAAAAGGTTTACAAAATCTTCACCAAGATTTTGGTTTTCAGATTACAACCACTGTTAGACAAACTCATTGCCTCGAGTCAAAAAGGTTTTATTATGGGTAGGCAAATTTTGGATTCTACTATCACCATGCATGAGATTATACACTCAATATCCAAGTGCAAAAATTTTGGTAGGATATTTAAATTGGACATTTCCAAAGCTTATGATAGAGTCAACTAGAATTTTTTGATCATGGTTCTCAAGAAATTTGGTTTCCAAGATCGTTTGATTAACATAGTGAAGGAATATATCTCCATGATCAAATTTTCTATTTTGGTTAATGGATCTCCCAAAGGTTACTTTCCCTCTAGAAGATGTCTTAGGTAGGGAGACCCCCTCTCTCCCTAAATTTTCATCTTGTTGGTAGAGACAATGGGTAGAACTACTTTTAACTTGATGGTGCAAGGTAGTCTCAGAAGTATCAAACTTGCTTCCATGATCCAACCTTTGATCATCTAGTAGTTTTTAGATGATACTATACTATTTGGAATTGCATTTTTTGTGGAGGTAATAATATGGAAATACCTTCTCAATGTTTATGAAGGGGCCTTCAAATAGAGTATCAATTTTGAGAAAAGTCACTTCTATTTCTTAAACACCTAGGAAGACCTATAATAGAAAATTATTGGAATCTTAGGCTACCTCAGTGAAAAATTTCCTTCTATATATCTTGGAATCTCACTTATAATTTCCAAAGTCACCCCTGACTATTTGAATATGATCATAGAAAGAATATAGAGGAAAATGGATAGATGAAAAGGGGTGCTATTGAGTCAAGCGAGCAAATTTTAACTTCTAAAAGCATCTCTACAAGGCATCCCTAATTATTTCCTTAGCCTCTTTAGAATCCTAAGATATGTGGTTGAAAGGATTGAGCAGATTCAAAAAAAGTTTCTCTGGTCAGGGGTAGAGGAAAAGAGGAGTTGGCTTTAGTTGGATGGGAGAAAGTTTGCACCCCCAAATTCTAGGGGGGATTGGGATTGAGAAGGATCCACCTAATGAATAAAATCCTCATGTCAAATATAGGTTGGAACTTAATGCAAGGAAATAAGGAATGAAGTGAAATCATGAAAGCTAAATACCTCAACGAGGATAGATACAAGATGTTAAATGATCATAGTCTTCATAAAGGTTCGATAATATGGAACAGGACTCTCAAAACTTGAAGTCTCATTCAAAGAGGCATTAGATGGAAGATTGGAGATGGTAGGAATGTAAACTTCTAGGAAGATAAATGGTTGAAGGATCTACATATCAAACACATGAATTATGGCAGACTTTCTGATATATCTAGTACTTTATTTGTCAATAAAGTGGTCAATTACATTAACATAAATGAGGGCTCTAAGAACTAGAAGAATATTTTGGATTGTGTCTATGGCCAAGAGGAGAACTTAGATTCTGCTATGCAACTACAAAGGGATTTGATTGAATTTAGGCTATCCATTTTTCCTAAACAAGATCAATTGATTTGGGAAAAAGATGACAAAGAAATATTCACTATAAAGAGTGCTTATGGGCTACTTTTAGACCTGAGTGAGGAAAAACTATCAGGGAAGGTTTGGATTCCCAAACTTATCCCAAAAATTAATTTCTTTTAGTAGACTCTAATGTACAACAAAATCCTGACCATTGATAACTTGAAGAGAGGATTATAAATACCAAATATATGCATTATTTATGGAGAGGAAGAGGAAATGTCCACCCACATCATGATGCATTACAATTTTTCTTGGGAGGACTGGAGTCTCACAATACAGAGACTAAACTTGAATTAGGTATTTAATGAGAAGGTGGAGGACTTGGTTAAAACTTGGAGACCCCCTTTTAGACCTTCTTTCCCTATACTAAAGGAGATATGGCTACAAATTCCCCCTCACCTTGCTTGGTGTTTATGAAAAAAATGTAACAATAGAATATTCAGGGGCAAATATAAAACACCCTTGGAGGTGTTTCTATCATTATCCAAGCTTTTGGCTGAAAATATCAACACCTATAAATTCAAATCTGTGGAGAACCCTCTAAGATCAGAAATCCAAAACTTAATAGAACAATAGACTATTAATCAAAACATCTTCCAAATTAATAATTCTAAAAAGATAGCTAGAGCTAATACCAAATGGTCATTACCTCAAGAAGGATGGCACAAGCTCAACTTTGACGGGGTAGTTAAAGGAAACCCATGAGTGGCTAGTAGAGGAGGCATTATCATATCAAACTCGAGTATATTTTTGGCAGCCTATGCGAGGTGGATTGGTATCAAAAACAAAAATGAGGTGGAAGTCCAAGTCATGATATGGGGTATTAAAATTGAAATTTCCCTAAATATTTGACAACTTCATGTTGAGGGGATTCTCAAATAATAGTTAATGATGTCCTTAGTTCAGTGGGCATAGGTTGGAAGTTGGTTGACATAGTTGGAGATATTTTGATGCTTATTAATGCCATGGAGGAGCATAGGGTCACCCATATTCCTAAAGAGGGTAATGAAATCATGGATGCAATGTAAAATTTAGGGAGCAATAGTAATGGTTGGTGGTGTTGGATAACTTTGTCCACACTGCCCAACGGGATTCAAATTATTTTAAACAAAGATAAAAGCACATAAGTGGATTAGGTTTTGTGGGATCTTTTCCAATCTCTTTATCAAATTGATTGGAAGTGGCAGCTATCTTTCGATTAGTGAAAATAATTCAAATGATTATGGTATGGATTGTTCTAATTGTCAGGACTATACTACCAAAAGTATTATATTATATTATATTTGGTGTGCATAGCTCTTTAGTCCATAATAAGCTGCCTAATAAACACCTAAAGTTCCCTAAGTGGAATGTGGAGAATGTGGAAAATATTTGGTCAAAGTATATGTCTATTTGGAAGCTGAGGAAGCTATTTAGAATGGGACATGCTAACCAGATGATAATCTAGCCTAAAGCGAGAAGGAAGAGACATGTGGATGATAGACAAGATGATGGGATGGCTAGTTGGATGAATAGGAGGATGAGATGGAAAATGATGAAAGGGAGTGACATCTACAAATATAGATGGATCATGGGTAATTATTTCCTCACATGCCCTACCTATTATGATCCCCATGATTGCATAAGATGGTGCTCGTGGGATATTACCAAGACTGAGATCAAGCATGGTAAAGGTTCTACAAATCTCCATAGTCATTACAAAGTGAGGAGGTTAGGCCTTTAGATGGCCTTATAACCTTGGATAGATTTGAAAAAACTTATCAATTTGGTTGGGTATTCTAAACTTTGTATTAAATAGTTTTATGAGTATAGTTTCTCTCAGGATTCTAATAAGGGTGGGGATATTGTTAAGATCAAGTTGTCTTTTGCTAAAGAATTTTTCCAAGACCCTATTGTCTAGCATATCATTCAAGAGGGAGAAGTGGCCTCCTTCCTTAAAGGGTTGATTGAGCATGATGATAATTTGTCTCACCATTTTGTAGAGTCTTGGGTGAAGGATTCTAGAAGGGTCTCCATAGGAGGTATTAGCTTTGAAGTCTCGAAGGAAGAAACAAGGCAAGCCACCAAGATCCCCACCAAAGACAAGAATATCAGTCGATGTAGAAAGGTACTAGACCTAGAGAATATAGAAATTTTATTTAAAGAAGGTGAGGTGGCTAAGAAACTTCATGGGGGATTCAAAAGGGAGAAGTTGTCAGCTCTATCGGGACAAATTTGTCTCATGATAATGAAATACTTCACCCTTGATGGTAGGTATAAGGTTTTCTATCAATACCATTTTTCTTTAATTAATCATTTCAAACATAGGTTGTAAATTAGCTTTCCTTTCTTTCTATTGGCTTCCTTGGAGAATTCAATCAAGTTAGCTAAGGATATTTGGGCCAAAAACTTTGACAATCACCTCATTCCCATCTATCAAGGCCTTATTCTGAGACTCTATCACTTCCATCTGGCCTTGTGTCCCCCTAAACTAATTAAAGTGAGCTTGTTGAAAGATCCCCTGACCAACCTATCTCCTAGAAAAAGTAAAGGCAAGAAATTCTTATGGACCCCCAAAACCCCCAAAATTTGGCTAGGGGGACCCAATACTATTGATTATGGCATCCTAATAGAGACCCCTCTTGCTAATCCCCATTCCCTTACCCCTTTGCCTCCCAGTGGTAAGTCTATCACTCCCATCCAAAGACTTGGGAAGGTTTCCATTAAGAAAAACCAAAAGGCTAATAAAAAAGAGGTCAATGTTTAGCCTAAGAAGGTAAGAATTAGGATTAAGGACAATAGTGGTATTGTGGATTTAGGAAAGATTTTGACCATGTACCCTAAACTGGTGGAGGATGGTATGGGGGTAATTATGGTATTCACAGATCCAGTCGAATTGTTGGGATCCATTTCACTAACCCCCAGGGCATTGCTATATCTGATGATTCTAATTTTTTTAAAGATACCTCTGGGAAAGATGTTGATGAAACCCCCTCTGAGTCAAAACATGAGATAGAAGGAATAAGATACTTTCTTGAGATGAATGAACCCTACTCGAAGGAGATGGATGATGATGCTATGTAATTCTATAGTCAAAAGAATGAAAGTAATTGCTCACTATGCACCAAGACGATGGAAGAGCTCGAGGTGATCAAGACCAAGATGAACAAAATGCACAAAAAATAGAGGATTATGGTAAAATATGCTTCCAAGGCTCTTAGTCATGTGGCTTCATTTTTTTCTATGGTGAAAGACTTTGACAAAAAGATCAAAAATGTTAGAGTGGATAATCTTGGTGATTACAAAAGAATTGTTGAGTTCTTGGCTAAATATGGGATGATTGATAGTCCCTAGTCTATTCTATGTCCTATTAGTTTACTTTCTATTATGTCTACTATTATAGTATTGTGTGTACTCTATTAGTGTGTTGTTTATGTCTCATCTAAGAATTTTGTGCCCATGGGGAAGCTTTATATAGGGCCCAAGACCCTCTTCTCTTGCTTTTTTAATAAAAAAACTAGAACATTAAAACCATCCATAGAATATTTACTCTACTTTTTATTCATAGAATATATAAAATTGATAGCTACATTATATATATATATATATATAATATTAAAATTATATAGCTAAGATTATTTGGAACAATTGTAAAATATCAATTAATAAAGCAAGTATTTTTCAAATAAACATGATATAAACTATTTTAAATAATAGAAACTATCATTGTCAACAATATAAACTCAGAAAAATCATCATTTTTATGGTTGAGACTCTCCTCCCCCTAGATACATGCCATCCCCACCCATAGAAACCCCTCTATCTGGACTTGCATGTTAATCCTCCATTATCACTCCCTCCTTCTGAAGATCTTTTACAACAGAATTCATTTGTGCAAGAATCACCCTCTCCTCATTAGTTGCATCTCCTGTTGAAAGAATTGTAGGATCCAAATCTATTTTTTACTTCAATAAAATGTTGGGATCCATACCATGCTCTTTAATTATCTTATTCAATGTGTTGTTCTATTTATTTAATAGAACCAACTTTTCCTTCAATGTAATTATTGAGGAGATACTTTTGCGAGTGTTTTTCAAATGCACATTAAGAAGATGTGCTTCTTGCTTCAAATTTTCATATTTTCCTGCAAACAAAAAATAATAGATGCGTCAAGCACATACAAAGGTATTATAATAATCAAAATACATGTTATAGATAAAGAAAACTTACCACCACTTTATCCTTCTCTGCTTGGGCAATGGTAACAAGGTTGATATATTTAGCCCATTTATTGAAATTTGCTTGGGATTATCCATTTAAATTTTCCAACCTATTTATCATAATATCTAAAATCCTATCATTATAAACATTGTCCATAGGGATCAATCTAGATTACACTTGTTGGAACAAAGTGTCAATCTTTGAGGGTTCATTTTGAACAAGAGAAAACAAATTCACTCTTTGAGAGTGGTTATGATAACGGGTGTTGATTTTTTTGATAAGGGTTTTTTCCTTATCTCCTATTTTTTTAAAATCATTAAATTCACCAATAACACCATCCTTCAAATTCACAATTTTTTTTTATAAAACTAGATTACCTAATGAAAAAATAGTAAGGGAATCCTTAGAAACATTTACATTATCTGTGTGGGATGGGGAAGAGGGAGCCACAAGAGGATCTTGTGAAGGCACATTAGGAACTTGAATAAATTGATGTGGATTGAATCCACCAATAGTTAGGGGTCCACTTTCAATGCCAATAAATTCCTCATCCAGATCAATCTGCTGCAAACATGTAAGACCATATGCATTTAAAAGGCCACCAATAGAGAAATTTAGGAAATTAGAAATCTGCAACATGCCTTGACTTTGTGCAAGTAGGGAGATGTTCTTCCTTCTTCTCTAAATATGGATGGGTGGTGGGGGTGGTGGCATACTCTAAGGTCTCCTAATAGATGTTGGGTAGACTCCAAAAAAATATTTATTTCAAAAACATAAAATCAAAGAAAATTTAAATTGAATCTGTTAATGTTATTACCTATTGGGTGACTACATCATCCATTATGTTTATCCTTGCTATATTTATCTCTTCCCCTCTTTCCATCCTTTTGGGATTTGGCTCTTGCCATCTCAATGCACTTGTGGGAGAGACAATGGTGGTTGGAAAAGTGGTTGAAAAATGAGTAATTTATGTAGTTGATTAACTATAAAATTATAACAAACTTCAAATCAAAAAGAAAGTTGTAATGACACACATTGATGGTGTTGTGTGCAAGAATCCTCAAAATCAATGATATGAGATTCAACTGCAAAAATAAAAACAAACTAATATGAATATTATTATTTTTTATTTAATAAAACAAGAAAAAGACATTAAAGGAAATTTGGGGGAACCTAGAAGCAGAGACAAAACATAATCAGTTCTTTGGAATTTTGCAATTCAAAAGGAATTAAAGGAAGACTCTATGGATGGGGTATCCCCAAATCCCTCTGAAGCACACCGAACTCTACTTATATCTTATTTTATTGTGTCATAGACATGCACTCTCACCTATAACAAACAACATACTCAAAAATGTTAAAATTTAATATATATATATATATATATATATATATATATATATATTAAATTTTAACATTTTTGAGTATGTTGTTTGTTATAGGTGAGATTGCATTAAAGGAAATTTGGGGGAACCTAGAAGCAGAGATGAAACATAATCAGTTCTTGGGAATTTTTCAATTCGAAAGGAATTGAAAGAAGACTCTTGGATGGGGTATCCCCAAATCCCTCTGAAGCACACCGACCTCTACTTATATCTTATTTTCTTGCGTCATAGACATGCACTCTCACCTATAACAAACAACATACTCAAAAATGTTAAAATTTAATATATATATATATATGTATATATATATATATGTATATATATATATATATATATATATATGTATGTATGTATGTATATATATATATATGTATATGTATATGTATATATATATATATGTATATGTATATATATATATGCATATGTATATATATATGTATATGTATATATATATATGTATATGTATATGTATATATATATATGTATATATATATATATATATATATATATATATATATATATATATATATATATATATATATATATATATATATATAAAGCAAAAAAACGAGACTTGGGTAAACTAAACTTACCTCTTATTCCTCAAGAGATAAAGCATTAGCTTTCATTTTGGATGAAGGGCAGTGGGAATAGTAGTATTTTGGATTTCATTTAATGCCTCAAAGTATAATGTTAGAATTTAGTTAGAAGATAAAATTATGCAAATGTCCTTTGAGAAAGAAAAATTCAATTCTACCCTAATCCTATTGGAAATAACGATACACCAATCAGAAATAACACCTGAGAGAGAATGAAGAATAAGAGGTAAGTTTAGTTTTCCCAAGTCTCATTTTTTTGCTTTATATATATATATATATATATTAAATTTTAACATTTTTGAGTATGTTTATATATATATATATATTAAATTTCAACATTTTTGAGTATGTTGTTATATATATATATATATAAATCAAAAAAATGAGACTTGGGAAAACTAAACTTACCTCTTATTCCTCAAGAGATAAAGCATTAGCTTTCATTTTTGGATGAAGGGCAGTGGGAATAGCAGTATTTTGGATTTCATATAATGCCTCAAAGTATAATGTTAGAATGTAGTTAGAAGATAAAATTATGCAAATGTCCTTTGCAAAAGAAAAATTCAATTATGCCCTAATCCTATTAGAAATAACGATACACCAGTCACAAATAACCTCTGAGAGAGAATGAAGAATATAGTAAACAACCTAGAAGGGAATATTTGGTGGTCTTTTCTATAACACAATTTTTGCTTGAAAGAAATGGATAATAGATTTAAGAAATGGATTGGTGATATTTTCTACGGGGATCCCCCCTTGATTTTGACTAGTTGTAATGAAAATAAAAGTAAAACATGCAATTGAATTAGGATAAAAAACTATTTATAATAAATGATTCAAGTATAATTAAGAAATGTCAATTTCATTAATAAACTCAACACTTACCAGCAAGGTCAATGGACACTTTGTAGATTGAATCCAAATAATTTTTATCATCATCATATAACATGACCTTGGTGCTAATAGGATTTTCATTACAATGTGGAAGACCTATTAAATTATGTATATCCAATGAAGAGGTGCCAAAAGATATGGTTTTATTATTAAACCAAATGTATAAATGGATCTTGCTATGGTTAAAATACCCAACCAGAGATTGTAGTAGGTTGTTGTTGATAGCCATATCATATTGCATCATCTACACTAGGCCTCTAAGTTGGCATTGATCGATCCACTCAATAAAGGATCTGGGATCATCCAGCATGTAGAAGAAATCTAGACACAATTTTTTTTTAAAAATATAGTTTTGGATCCCCCTGGTTGACTCTGAGTTTCCATGGATGTCGAATCCATTAGAAGCAGGTAAGTGGAAGTAGGTAGGTTGAGTTAGAAGTAGCAAGGTTGAGGTGAAAACTAGTAGGATGATAAAAAGTTTAAGCAAAGTGTTAAATAAGGTTATTTTAGTGTTATTTATAAGCAAGGTAGGGAACCAGAGCAATTGGTTGGTGTCACTAAGGACTGATAATAGCATAGCACCATGCGACACCATGCCATTGGGTAGTAACACTACCAGTGCATGATAACATGGTGTTGTGTGATAACATGTTGCCACATGAAAACATAATGCCATACGACACCATGGTTTCATGTGATAGCATGGTGTCACATGATAACATGGTACCATGTAACAACATGCTACTATGAAACATCATAATATCATGTGACACTATGCTATGGCATGACACTATGTCTTTGCATGACATTATGTTGTCACGTGGCACCATGTTGTCATATGAAAATAGAGTTGCCACCCAATAACATACTAACGCTCAATAGTATAATGACATCCAATAGTATAATGATGCCTAAGAGTAGAATGACATCTTGGCCCTTTCAATATTATGACACCACCAAAAAAAAAAAAAAAAATTCCATATGCTTTACGCACTCTAAATCACCAATGGAGCGAATCTAATTCACCTAAACAAACCTAGTGGGTTTCAGTTTAGGTCTATTAAAGAGAACCCTGGGGTGCCATTGAGATGGCCTTGAAAGAATATTAATTACTCTAAATCTCTTATTTATTCCTATATACTAGTTCTGATGATCATACAAGCTTCATTCAAGCATTCAAAGCATTTTCAAGAAACCAATACTCAATGTATTGATGTTTTATAGTATTTGTGCACTTATATGGCCCATGGTATGACCCTATGTGTTAGAAAGTTAAAAAAAAATAAAAAAATAAAGTCTATTTCACTTGAAGCCTATTTTTATGCTTTAAATTGAAATCTAGTGTTTTTTTAGATCACAAAACCATTTGTGTTAGGAATAAATCAAAAAATTGATGTAGAACAATTTCATAGAATCACAATAATAATAGATATGAACAGAGATGCATAATAATAGAAATAATAATGCATAAAAAGAAGACCAAATTTAATGTGGTTCACCTAATGTAGGCTACATCCACCAAGAAAATACTTGCTCAGATTTTATTACAAGCCACAAGAATAGAATCCACTCTTAGATCAATCTTCTCATAATTACAATGCACAAATATTGTTTGGAGTTGCACTCTACAAACTCTCTTAAAATTTTATCTAAATTCACACACTTTGTTTACCTTTTCAAAAACTCAGTTCCTTTGTATCTTTGATGTATTACCAACTACATCTATAATACATCAATAGGTAACCTCACAGTGGTTTTATAAAACAATGGGTACCAAAACTATGGGGTAAGTCAACCCAAAATGGTTCCCCATTAAGGGGGTCAATTTTTTTTTGGGGGGCTACCAACCCCAAACCCCTATTTGTCGATGGTACCACCCTTGAACCCCTACTTTTTGAGGGTTATCACCCCTGAACCCATATTCAGGTCCTGACCCATCCCTGAACCCTAGTGAGAATACATAAAGAATTTACAATACATTTTAAATGTATAATATTTAAAATACACTGTAATTTGGAAGTAGGCTCCACAACATAACAATCTCCCATTTGGAGACCAATTTCCTTTGAATAGGTTTTTCAACACTTCACTATCATCTATGAAGGCCAATTGAAATTGAACATAGATTCAATTTCTCCCTTGTAACCACCTTGGTCACCATATCCATAGGATTCTGACTGGTATGAATCTTCTCCAGCTTCAACTTCTCTTCCTCCAAAGCTATCCTAATGAAATGGTACCTCAACTGTATATGCTTCATCCTAGAATGGAAAGTGGAGTTCTTTGATATATGTATAGAAATATGACTATCACTATATAGCTTCCCTTCCTCCTACTTATGCCCCAACTCTTCAAGAAACTTTTGTAACCAAATCATCTCTTTGCTTACCTCTATGGTAGTAACATACTCAGCCTCTATGGTTGACAAAACCACAAGTTTCTATAGTCATGAAATCCAACTCACTATTGTGTCACCTATAGTAAATACATATCCTGTCATGCTCCTGCTATTGTATTAAACATGATCAAGTAAGAAATTATTATGAAAAAATTGATTTTGTCTTTAAGTGTTAGCAAATATCAAGACTAAACTAAAGTAAATAATACCAAATTTTATGAATAATTTTAGTACAAGTATTAGGTAGACTATTATTCTAATAGAGGAAGATAATTTCAACAATTGGTTTGTAGGAAACATGTATTTAATTTAATTTTGAAATAAAACATAATAAATATTTCATAAAATATTATTTTTATTCTAAAGAAAGGACAAACCAACCTATTATATTTTATTCTACTTGATTTTTGATTAAGTTTTTGATGTAAAGCTACTTTGAGTAAGCTCATACATATTTATTATAACTAAGAAAGAAACAATCACTAAACTAGAATCAAAATATAGGTGACCAATTATGATAACTATGAACTAAAAATTGGAAACTGGTTATGGTAATGTGAATCATTGACCATGACCAGGCAAGAAACAATCACTAAATTAGAATCAAAATCTGAGCTACTAATTATGATAACTATGAATTAAAAAATGATGACCAATTATGGTAAGCAACTAGTATGTAAAATCATGAATATAAGAATGAATACATGTATAAATAAAGAAAATTTATTTAAAAGTTTCCAGTAAAGTCATCAAATTTTTTGATAATAAAATTTGTCGTATCAATGAATCAATTAGCTTGCCTATTGCGAAGGTCAATATGGAATCGTACCAATTTAATCGTAAAGGGCCTATGGTTAAGAATCAGTCTTAAGGTGTGCAAAATGGTATTTTAAGTTCTTAGGAGTAATTTGTTCAATAATAAATTTAAATCAAGTTTACAGACATCTTTTAAAATCGATCAAACATAACACTATTATTGATCATGTCAAGAAAAAATATCTTTATAAACAATGTTCTTATTCAATATGTTAATCATTACTTTAATATTTTTTTAATTAATCTCAAATTAGGTATAAGACTATACTTTTACCTATGTAACAAAGTAAAGCCTATTAGTTAGGAAATCCCTTGAAAGATAAAATGCTTAGATTTGATGAAACAATGTATCTCATATGCATATTTACACTTCAAGTATGAAAGAAAGGAAACATATTAGAAAGGTCGAAAGAGAAATCATAAACAACAAGAAATCAAGATAAGAAATACTAACCAAGACTAACCTAAATTGAATCTAAAGAAACTAAGAAAAGTAAACAAACTCTTTAACAGAAATATAAGTATACCTAAAGATAATCTTAATGTTAAAATGAGTTAAGATTTAAGACTATTGTTAGCAAGTTAAAAAATTAATCAAGTTAGAAGATATAACTACAACAATAAAAAAATAAAAATACCAAGGAACTACAAAGAAATTAAATCTAAATATTAAGAGAATAAAACATAAAAACTAAACTAAACAAACTGACTATCTAAGAGAATAAGAAACTAACAAACTAATGTAAGACATAAAAGATAAACTAGATTAATATAAAATAAATGTTGTAAGACTTGGAACAAGAATAGACTTATGGGTATAAAAATAAGTAATTTATTGTGAAAAAATTTAAAATAAGTTTGATTAAAAACATGATCTTTGAATGAGAATCAATATACAGTTAATAGATTAATAATCTATCACAAATTATGAGATATTTATCATTATTTAGGTAAATTACATGAATTTCAGTGTATATGACTGCATATCTACAATCATCAATACATTAATACTTGATAATCTTCAGATAACCAGTTATGAATAAATCAAGAAACGTGGATATAATTGCATTATTCAAAAAAATTAATTCACTTCCAGAGAAAATATTGTTTGGTATATCTACAAATGATTATTCGATCTCAAAGATATTTGCATAAAAGAATAAAGAAATAATTTTTTTTAGAAATTTAAGAGCTTTTAATACCTATGTTTTATCTCTATATTATGTGTCTTAAATCTCTTTATAATTTAACTATCCTTTGAGATAGTTAGGATTCAAGTTACAACTAACATTAGCTATTTTTAGTTATAAATTTAATTGACTTTAAAAATAAATTACTTTATAATCAATCACTTTATATGTTATAAATATTATAAATTAAATTTACATCTTGAACTTAAAATAAGCTCATGAGATCAAATCAATAATATAGACAAACTAACAATCTCTAATCAGGTGGGGGCCCTTTTGACTTGCTTTGACATTTATTTAGATAATTATCTAATTGCACATATAATAAATAATCAATAAATGCTAATGTTTAATGACCTAATCCTCTTAAAATTATAATCCATAAAGAAACATTTATATAAATATATTGATAAAAATTAAATCATGAAAAATATATTACGAGAATATACTGATTTCATTATCAACTAAAAATGACCAAAAGAACTAAAGATTATTGTTATCAAGGTCAAAGTACTATCAAACTTCATCTATCTGAAAAAGTTCAAATTTTCAAAGTTTCCATGAACAAACACTCTGACATGCACTATCTTTGTGTGCAAAATTTCAACATCCTCATCCTTTACAAGTCTATCATTCTCAAATTAAGATGCAAGAAATAAGATCAAAATTATTGACTGGTGTAAAAATTTCCATAAAAAATCTATCACAACAAGCCCACATTTCCAAATGCATACAAATAAATATTACCAAACTATATTATGGATATAATTTAAATGTAAGTATTCATAGGATAATTTTTAAAACACTTCAACAAATAATATTTCAAAGGCAAACATTGAATGTATCTAATACTAGTGCTTTCATAGAATAATCTTTAAATAAACTCACAAGCCCTTAATCTAGAAAATATATATTATATTTATGAAAATCATATTTATCAAATACAACCCTAAACATCCAACTATACTAAAATATCAACTAAAACTTACAACCACTTTTTTTAGTCTTATTTGATAATTGAAAACAATTCATTTTCTATCAAAGCTTCATGCAAAAGAGTGGCCAAAAGAAAAAATCACAAACACTTAGATTTTAGAGATAACTTTACACAAATTGAATACACTACTTTCATTATATGGGAATACCATTGTTTGAAAATAAATTATTTATAATAACACGTTCACAAAATATATTTATACTAAATAATATGAAAGATGAGTCTTCTATCAAAATAGCATAACCTTTACTTTTTCTGAAAATAGCCATTTAAGCACAATTTTATCTCAAGTTAAAATAGACATTCAAATGGCCATAATACTATGTTATTTATGGTCTACTATGATGGTAACTTGGATGTCAAGTTTAATGTAACAAAAAATTATATAGGTAATTAAAATGTAGTTTTAACACAATGAGATGAATTTCAACCATTATGTTCAAATGTTGTATGCAAGACATGTACAAACCCTTTTCAACATTTATGCCATGTTAAAAAAATTAAAATAACTATTTTCATATCACTTTATTTTGTGAAAGCTTCATGCAATAAAAATGACCCAAAAATATCACAAAACCTATAATCTTGCCATTTCAGCCACATTGAACCAGATACATTTCACCCTAGTGACTACAACTATGCATGCATATACAAATTAGTGGCATGCATAGTCAAAAATATAATTATATCCATAATTCTTCAAAATAAAACACTTGTAAAACTGCATATGACAACCCATATTGAAAATTTTAACTATATAAAATAATTATGTTAGTTTAAAATAGAGGAAAATGCATGCATGCATGGGTTCTCTTCAAAATAATGACCTTTATAACATGCAAAAGAGGAAAACAAATACAAAGACTCAAATAGATACTTCAAGGCTTTTTTTTAAACCACATCATTAAATTTGATGGCCAGAAATTGAATCTATTTTCCATCTCAATGTAAAAAACATAGTCATGACAAAATCAAAACTATATCCATAGACGGATGCATGTAGTAAATCTTTCCTCTTTTGGAACTTCATTCAAATGGATTTGAAATAAGATAATATGTTATGAAAAAAAATTGTATTACATGTCTATATCCACATAGTATCTCATAGAACATAAATAAAAATAGTTGCATACCTCAAACCAATGCATGCATAAGAAATGGAGACTAAAAACAACCATTATCTCTTTTCTCAAGTCCAATCTACAGACTTTTAGAGCTCCACTTCTACTTTGTGCTTGGAAATAATGGTGAGTGATATAAGAAAACAAATACTTTATCTTGATATGGTTACCAAAACCACTCATTAATGAAAATGAGATGATGTGTCCACCAAAATAGTTGATGACAACCTCTGCTAAATACCTATTTGCTAAAACTAAAACCAAATCTACTAATTTAATGTTTAGTAAACTACTAATGACTCTAATTAAATTTACACCATCGTGAACCACTATCGAGGCAATGATGGCCCATTAAGACTAAGATTTACACCACATGACCAAATCCATATTGTCACCTTTGCATTAGTTCACATGAGTTTTAAACATTGCCTCCATAATCAACAATACAAAGCATCAAAGCCTTTTAAATATATTATATATAACCTTTAAAACTATGAATCCATATTATATATAATTTTTAATGCTACAAATTCATATGATTATAAATCAAAGTATATCAAACCTTCAAATACCAAATCATGACCAAAATATGTTAAGTGACCACCATGCCAACCTTGCATAACAATTAGACATGGTTATTGGGATTTACAACATAAGTTCAAATTATATGCCTTGGTTAAATAACCTTGTATCTTAACCAAAATAAATTTCATGATGTTTATGAATTTATAAATATATGCAATAAGGTGCCAAAATAGTCTATGATTATGCATTTAAAGTCAAAGACGAAATTATCAAGACCAAATACTCACCATTTATACATCTAATATCATCTTACCAAAGCTTGCAATGACATAATTATCAAGAGCATGAAATTCCCTTAAGTAACCTATCAATGAAAGTATCATAGGAATTTCACACCAAACATGCTTATACAAAATATACCATATTGCAACAAGATGAAATGAGTATATGATCTATGTCACAAAACTACAGGGTTAAATGATAATAATAAAAGAGATACAATCAATATCAATAATTAATCTATTTTTGGAATCATGAATATGCATACTAAATGATATATATATAAACAAGTTTCAAACATATTATAATTTTGAATGTGGTAAAAATGCTTTGATAAAAATTAATCAATATTATGCCATGAATAATATTTTAATAATGTTACGAGAATTCAAACCACTCAACATAGTAAATTTTCACATTTAAAAATATGCAGAGAAATAATTGCTTAAACAAAATGCAAATAAGTTGGCCCCCTCCAATAGTTTTAAATGTTATGACTTAAGTCATCATATGCTAAAATGTGATCAGATCAAGACTTTTTCAGAAAAAGAGGGATACTAAAATTAGACATAACACCTCATTCTTCACACTTATTATTTTTCCCATTTCTTCCACTTTTTGAAAAACATTTGTGCTCTCATTTTTATTTTTCTTAGTATAAACTTGGGTGGCTAGTACATTCTAATCTTGTTCTTATTTTTGGAGATGCACATTTATTATGACTATTTTTTGATATAAATTTAAAACTAATTGTTATACAACTACCATCATTTTTGAGAGATTATTTAATGCATCCTCACAATTTTTTAAATTCTTGGAAAACTCAATTTAGGCTTCCTTAATTTTTTCTTGAGTATCTCCAGCACCTTTCCCATTCTTAATGAGTTAATCAATTATTATCTCCAACTTTTATAATTTGATATTATTTCTATGCTAACTACTCCCTACTAGGTTACTCTTCTTATGGATTTTATATGGATTCCATGTATTTAATATGTTTCATGAATGAATCAAATAATTTTTTCCTTATTACCTTGAAGTATTTTGTGCTATCTATTTCTACTTCAGGCATGTGCTCAACTCTTATTCTACATGCCCCTCTTCCTCAACTTTTTAGTTGATTTTCAATGGAATGTGGGGAGTCTTGTGCATCATTTTCCCCTATAGTCATTTTTACACTATAAAACATGGAATCCAATGTTCTTCCTTCTTATTCCTCCTTTTCTTATCCTTACCCATCAACTAGCAAAGGTGAATTGTGCTAGTAGGATTTGGTTTTAAGAGCCATTGTTATTCTTTTTATAGGGTATATTGTTTGACTCTATCTTCACTAAGTCATATTGTACAAGAGATAATGATGTAGACTAACTCTTATTTATATTTTTATGTTGTAATGGGGAGATGTGTGAACTACTTGGCTTTGACAAAGGTGACAAATGTATATCATCTTGCCTTTGTGCTCCCATGTTAACACTCTTTCTATGGGGCTTCAACATATAATTAATATTGTGCACCTAGACCTATATGGTAACATTTTGTATTGGGTTGATGATACACATAATACTATCTTAGTCATCCTCTTAT
Source organism: Torreya grandis (assembly GCA_037957365.1). Taxonomy (NCBI): domain Eukaryota; kingdom Viridiplantae; phylum Streptophyta; class Pinopsida; order Cupressales; family Taxaceae; genus Torreya; species Torreya grandis. Next base: position 3,570,188 of record JARHVA010001232.1, read on the forward strand.
TTTAGCACGACCTCCCTGGGGTATACATATTTCATGTAGAGGGTGTGAACACCTACATCTATTCTTTGTACACTCGTTATTATATTTTGTGCATTATAGATGCCACTCAATAAATTAGAAAATTATTGTGATGTAATCCCATATGTAAACTTCAACTAACTTGTCATGTTGTTATTAGAAAACTTGATTTTCTCCAATGAGTAGTGTTGCATTACGATGAATTTAGCCTAATCTTACATCACCTCTGATAGAAATCTAGGTATGTACCACTCATATCATGTGACCATGTGTGTGTGTGTGTGTGTGTGTGTGCAAGCCACCTATCCACTCTATCCCTATATTTTGTGGAGAATACCTCATATAAAAGTATAGATATGATATATGAGTATCGAGGATTTATCATGGAGGGGGTAGGTCTATTGGCCTTCTTTTATGCCCTCAGGGACTCTAATCTCACAAAATAGTAAGAAAATTAGTATTGAACTATATTTTAATTTATCCCAAAATATTGTGCACTTTATCTTCTCCTTAAACTATTAATACTTCCAATAATGTATAAATGTTGAATAATGTCCCGTTAACCATTTCTACACAACATAAAGAAAGTTATGGTTGATCTCCACCCAAAACCATAACCATAACCATGCAAATTTGTACTTACCAAGCATGTTTCAACCATTGTGGATTTATACTTGATATTTATAATGGGGATGTTTAACCCTAATTATTTTACTCAATCTCCTTAGCCACATGTTCATCTTTCTTAATGTCGGTTAATTCTTCCTTGATATCCTTTCCCTATTGAGCTAACCTAGTTACTTTATGAATTTGGTTAGGTGTAATTTTCATCCTTTGGCCAATGAAGTATAAAATGTACTCATGGTTTCATGATACCAAAAAGTGAATTAAATCCTTATATTTTCTAAAGTAAGGAATTTCATCAAGTTGGAGAAACCCAAATTTGTCCAGCAATTATTTGACAAAGTAATCAAATATAACATTCCCATTGGATGTTTTATTTCTCATGTTGACCATGTATTAATTTATTAATTTAGCCTCATTTATTAATTCATGATGGTTTTATTATTCCAAATTTCACTTTTCCACTTTTAAATCCCATTATTACATCTCCCTGAAGCTCATCCTTCTCGATCTTGGTTTAATTTTTTTCTATGGGGAAACTAGTGTGTCTTTCTCTTCCTCATCCTTGGGAGTGTTATTTCTTATAATCATATTTTATGCCTCCTTGGAGTTACTAGGTACTTCTATTTCTTATTTACCCAATTTTATAGCCACTTCTTTCTCCACTTCTTCCCTGATTATGGTTGATTTCCCCTCAACTTGCACATTACTTGTTTGTTCTTCTACTTCTTCTAATATGGGCATATCAACATGTGTAATTGTATCAAATATGAAGCATGATTTATTTTATGACTTGAATTTTTACTTCATAATCATCCTAAAACCCTTAGGGAACACCTTTTTCTTTCATACTTGGTAGAACCCTTGAATATTTGCTAGCACACATGTACTTTGGATTTGGTGTTGTGATACCCAGTTTTGAGCATCCCTGCTCAACAATGACAAATGATGACCTATTAAAATTTAAATTAATTAAATCCCTCATCTACACTCACTAAAATTAATCAACTATTAGTTCATTCAAGTAAAAACTCTTCAAAGTTATTATTTTTATACCTCAAATGTGCATGTTTTTTCATTGTTATGGTTTACTCAAGATTGTGGGGTATCTCAATATTTATTGATATAAAAGTGGTGATAATGACATGTATCCTTAATTTTATACTAATTTTCATGTTTATAAGAAATTACTCTAAATGATTTATCCATACATGTAACAATTTTTGGCTTCTCATGCTCGAGGTTTTAATGCTATTGCCTTTGCCTTAACTACTAGTGCATGTTAGTTTTTAACCATAAAAACTTAAAAAAAGTTATGGGAATGATGTCATTATAGGTAGATATAATTTTTTTTCAATATATTTTCCATGTGTGCTCTTCCCTTTTCCATTCCTGGGCACTGGACTTCCCTTCCTTTCACATGTGTCCTTGGTCCCCAGTGCTTTCTTATTAAGTCAACCTCAACATTTTTCATATCCTTTTCACTCTTTACATCTCATGTCACACTTATCTAAAATTTTCATTTTATTTTACACCAATTTTTATCCCTATACCCTAGACTATATCATATGCATGACCCTCTAACACATCAAGTATCGTTTTGTTAAGTTGTTGATTGTGCCATATGTATAGAACTTGATGTATTTTTTTTATAATAGTCACCAAAATATAAATTTTATAAGTTGTGCATTTGTAAATATACTTATAATACTAATATGACCTTTATTATGGGAGTTTACTACAAAAATAACACAATAACACTTCCCCAATAAAACATTATAGGGTGGGCAAGGCTATGCAATTTATTGTGAATGACAGTGCACAACTATTAGACAAAATCTAGCCTATACTACTCTAACCTACCAAACAAAAAATATATAAAATAAATTTCATAAGGATTATTAAAACATGTCTCAATAATGTTAATCATGGCACATATTTATCCAAGTTCTATTGAAATTCCCTTATATCATCTCACCACACAAAGTGTGTAGCTTACGTGCATCAATTTCTAAAATATCATGGATGATGTAGGGTCCCAATCAATGGATTTGAAGCTTATCTAGATGATTAATTTAATTTTAATAATAGATTGATATATGGGATCCTTATACCATTATATTTCCCTTTATGTTCCAAATCTTTCCAAGATTTTTTTAGGCCTTCTCCACAGTTTGGCTCCATCGAGAAAAAATGCACCTTTCATCCAACAACACAAGGTCTTCTAGGTATGCATCAAGTGACTCCTTATACTCTAGTTAACCAATGCATGAAATCCAAAGGTATGGAACTATGAATTCCATTAGAAACACTACCTCTATCCCAAACACAAGATAAAAGGGGGTGGACTTAGTGAGGCACTTATAGCTTATCCTTTAGGCTCACAATATTGTAGAAACACAATCATCCCAGTCCTTGTGACTGACATCAAAAATATTGGATATCATCTTCCTAATAATTTTATTATAGTGTTTTCTAGTTCCATTTTCCTATGGGTGTTATGGGGTAGTTTTGTGGTGTGTAGTTATGAAATTAGATAGTGGGATGTGCATAGTCTCATTTATGAAGTCAGTACCATAGTCACTAGTTAAGCTAAAGGGCCCCCATAATGGATCATGTTATTCTCCCATATAAAACATGTTATTTTAGTGGCTATGTAATTATTCATTGGTGTTTTTTATCCCACTAAGTGAAATAATCACTAGATATGATAATATAACACACATTAATCATGTGCACAGCTAGAGAGATTGGACCTACAAAATCAACAACCCATTTTTCAAAGGGTTCTTAGCCTAGGATGGCAATGAGTGGAATCTCATCTTAGTGGTAAGGTTTTATATTTTTTTTCCAGACATAACACTTGTGAACATATTCCTTATCATCATAGAACATAGTAGGCTACCATAAGCTAGAAAGTAGGATCTTGCACACAATGAATTCTATAACAAAGTGTCCTCCAACAATGACCCCATATCCTTATTTCAAGACTCTTAGGTGTTCATGTTCTAAAATACATATTCACAATACTTCATCGCACCTGATCTTGTAAATATTATCCCTAATGAGCTAATACAAGGTGGCATAAACATATAAATGTTTCTTTTCCTTAATGTAGAGATTGTTGGGAATAATGTTGGATGTAATAAACATACAATATCATCAATATATTCTAAGATACATTTAAATACGTACAACTAGGCATTTACAAGTCCATCTTAGATGTTTTATGTAATCTCACTTGTATTTATGCATGATAGGTGGTCAATACCTAAGTGATGCTTTATGGGCTTCAAAACCACAAAAAAAATGGAATTCCTTAAAAAACACAATACATTAGTAAATCCTTCCATGGATTAGGAGATTATTTACAAGGTACTTCAAGGACTCATGATCAATGAAAAAAATGGTGTGACCAATAGGTATTGATGAAATTTATGTAGTGCATACACAATTGTGAGTGTCTCATTCTTAGTGGTTGTATAATTCTACCAAACTTTTGTAAGCTTCTTGATAGAAAATTAGATGGGATCATCCATCTTATTTTCAAATTATTAGGCCATAAATGTGCCTATTTTTGTCCCTAAGGCATCAATATGCACACGAAAATGTGATATCCAAGCTAGAAACATGAGACTCAATGTACTTGTGAGTTTCTTCTTTAATGTATATAATGTCTCCTCATATGCCTCACCCAATATTAATGGATCATTTTTTAGTATAATTTATTATAGTGGCTTGAAAATATTGGCATAGTGATGAATGAATTTTTGATAGTAGTTGGTATGTCCTAAAAAATGCATGCACTTCTTACTCAATGGTGGGCACCTCTAACTGAATAATGATGACCACTTTAGTAGGGTTGAAAAAAGACTATATTTAAAAATCACATGAATAAGAAATGTGACAAAAGGTGTTTGAAATATAAATTTATTCAATTTTATAGATATTTTAAACTGCAAACAATGCTCAAATAGGAGTAAAAAGTTTTCATGGTGATCCTTCACTAGCCCATAGACTATCCAGTCATCCATATATATGTGAAGAAATTAATGAAAAATTCTTTGAAGGTTGTTATAATGATGTGTTAAAATAGAACATACACATTCTTTAGGCCAAATGACATGACATTGTAGTAAAATTAACCCTAATTGATTTCAAATGTGGTCTTGGGCTTGTCCTTCTCCTCAATATACACTTGATGATAGCCTAAAAATCCATTAGTGAATATGTAGACCTCATAACCTGCTACTCTTTCAATAATTTATTTAGTATAGGGGTGGGGAAGGGGTAGGTGATTTATGTTGAGTATTTTGTAGTCAATACATATGTGGATGCACCCATCCTTTTTGATACTAATGATCATGGGCCTCACTAATTTTGATTCCTCCACTGGGTATATCACACCTAAAACTAGCATGTTATTAATCTCTACTTTCACCTTGGTGTATAGGTTTGACTTCATATGGTATGGAAACTTAATCATGGGTATCACACCATTAATGAAGGTGATATTCATTCTTCCCAATGAGGGATTCACTCCATTCATCTCCTTGTAGCCTCTTAGGAAGAGGTCTTTAAATTTCCATTATAGATGTATGATGTGTGCCAATTCTATTTCAAACTAATAATACCAAATGGTGTCCATATTGGGTTCTTATTCTGAGTTAATATTTAACTTAATTATATTTAAGTCATTGTGGTAGCACTTGAGTTAATCATACTACATGTCTACTACTTATTTAAATCTAAGTGGCTAGGTTCACTCTTTTGGGACTCTTCCTGCAACTTACACACAAGTTTCTATTTTATGGTCATGAATTTCCAATTTTGCACCATATATAGTTCTTTATCATCTTTATTGGATAATTTTTTACCTCACCATAATCAAATAACTTATAAAATGTGAGTCCCTTATTATTGCACATCTTCTTGACATGTTCTTACATTATTGATTCATCTTTTAGGATGGCATGATGAATGCATTAAAATGACTCAACTAACCCTAAATCAGATGAGTATAAGGAAAAATTATAGGTGAAATTATCCTTTAGATCTATGAAATTTTAGTATCCCAACATGTCTGATTCACAACATATCATGTATGAGCCCATGTATTCAAATTTCAGTAGAAAACATGAACCCATAGCTCTATTAGGAGATAAGTTGTGTGCTTTGTCCACTTGTATTTAGATTCATGAATATGCTCCCATGGATTATAGTCACCAATATATGTGGATAACCATTTGTAATCATTGTTTTGATAAAATCTAGAGTGTATGACATCTTTAAACTCAGTCTAGATTGTAATACTTGCTTTGTGTGTATCCCACCAATGTGCATCAATGATCAGCAAGGTGTATACTAAGGCACCCATGTGATCATTATCCTTAGGGATACATGCCTCAAAGTAATGTACATATGTATTAGTGGCTATATAGATGACATATATCAGGGCAACAAAAAAACATTTCCATTGATTATACATAACACTCTCTTCACTTTAGATGTGGTGTGAAACATCCATATCTCATCACTACTTTGAGAGGGATTTATGCTTATGCATAAGGATTTTTTTGCATTTTGTAATTGAGGTATTAATCAAATCACACAATATTTTCTACCTGTTACTTCATAGGAATCTTGTACCCATAGATTTTAAGAAGTGCTCATGGTATCATAAGTGGACTATGTCTCATTCCAGCTCAGGGTGTCATCCCCACTTGGTTCTAAGTTAGCTAATTATTAAGTCATGATATTATATATGTTTTTTATTTTATCCTCCAAATAAACACTATTAACACAAGGTTGCCTTGATCATTTGAGAGTGAAATCTCCACACTTTATTTCCCATTATTTAAGCTCATTTAACACTTTTTGAAGCACTTATTTGCGTCGTTGGCATAACACAAAGGTATACATAGTAAAGTTGAGTATTTTTTTTACCTCAATGAGTTTGATCACTTCAAAGTATACTAAAAAAAATTCACCCATTATCTCAATACTATCACTGTGTAATTCCAATGGACTGAGCTCATGTTTTGTGTTTCATAAAAAAAATGTGTGGTGAGGGTTGTAAGGTAGGCTACCCATATTACACAAAGTGTCTCTTGTGAGGACATTGAATTTAATGCCTTTATCTACTAGAATTTCACATATTGACCATCCATTAATGTCAACATCTATGAGCATTTATCTATTGTAGCTTACATTTTAAGTCATACTACATGCCCTTTCACTAGATCTAACACTAATACATTAGTGGGTTATTTTTTTGTGTATTCAACACAAATATTCTTTAGCATCCTAATAATCCCTTAGATGAATAAGAGAGATAATAAACCAACAATATCATCCTCTTGATTATCAAATTATCCTTGTGATTGGAGTTCCTTTCTTGTATTTTCCTCCAAATCTCACACATACTACAATTTACCTTGCATATTTTATATGACATCCATGGATTTGCACAATACCTATTTATGTTATGAGCCATTTAGGTAGGGTGCCATAGGGAATTCAGAGTGCATTACTATGTCTTTTCACCTATTCAACTTTTATCCCATCCTAGCCTTCTCTTTGGGAGTTATTGGTTGTGTATCTAGGCCACTATGATTTTTTATATGCACTTTGAGGTCAATATTATTATTATCTTTGACTTTTTAACTTAATGTTCTAAGTTACAATTGAGCTTTGTCATGCCAATGCCCTTATCAGGCATTTTCTTGTGCATGAGTTTGGTATACAAATCTAGGAACTCTTTGAACTTGTGGTCACCTTGGTAATACCCACAAGTGGGATACATGGGGAAATCATGTTGGTAGTGGTTAGTCGATCCATACTTATAAAAATTACATGGGGGAAATATTTGACATCCATGTCCTCCACCATAACCTATGTAACTATATTATTATTCGTAATGACCATAAGCTTTCATGGTTGGTCTTGTAGTGTCCTATCACATACCTTATGGATCTCATTAGTCACATTATAATTATCAATGTTATGAGTAGAGGCATCACAAATATTATAGTAAAGAGGTACCTTACCTTGGGTTGCATGTTAAAAGAGAGGGAAATTTTTAACATTGTAGCTTTCATGACATATCTCACATGAAGTGATGAGATATATCACATTTTTCCTAGCTAATTTGTTCTTATTGTTACTTTAACCTCACAATATGTACACCTAAACCTGATTCTAGTGTCGAGGGCACTATTAGTTGTCAGCTTTTGGAGTTAGGAAGCCATTGGGGAAATATACACCTAAATGAATGGGATAACGATAGTAAGTGTAATATAGACACTCTAATTATATCACTTTCATGTCAAATTATACAATAAAACATCTTCTCATAATTTCACATATTCTTTGATCGATTATCATTCTCTTTTCAATTTATCTGATAAATTATCATTTTCTATTCAATTTATCTAATCAATTATCATTCTCTATTCAATTTATCTAATCAATTATAATTTTCTATTCAATTTATCTGATCAATTATCATTATCTATTCAATTTATCTAATTAATTATCATTCTCTAATCAATTATCAATTTGTCTATTCAATTATCAATTTTATCTTTTCAATTGCTTCTTCTTTGATCAATTTGACAATTTTCCCTTCTCTGTTTAATCACACTCTCTGTCTCAATTTTAGTCTAATAATCAAATTCTCACATTGTATTGATTAAATAAGTATTTTGACTTATTTAATTAATACTCTTTTAATTACTAATTTTCCTCTTGTCCCCCTCCAAAGGAAGTCTTCATATAAAGAGGAATCTTGAGATGCTAAGAATATATCCTTGAGATCACACTCATTATGAAAAGAATTAACAATAAAAGGGGATTATTCTCCACCCTTCATCTTGGAAAAAATATAAAGGGCCCACCTTTTGAGATCCATGTGCTTTCTTAGAGAGGATGCTCCACCATTAATCTTAGAAACAATATGACAGACCCACATTCATTCATATTTGTTAGTTATAAAGAGGCATCCTCCACCCTTATCTTGGAAACAATATGAAGGGAATATATTCATCCATAATTGATATTTGTAAAGGTCATCCTCCACCATTAATCTTGATTGAGATGAAGGGCTTACACCATTGATCTATTTGTTTGATCCATGTGCACTCTCGATGACCCTTTGGCAATCGTTCATCTTGATTTCGAGATGAAGGGTCCTCCTCAATCCAGAATTTGTATAAATATACCTCTTTACAATACAATTGAATATGCTCAAGATCTATAATGAAGTGATGACCATTTCTCAAATCACCTTATGCATCAAGCTTCTACTCTTTGATCAAATCTACATGATCCATATCTTTTAATGGAGGTGTCTAATTATAATTGACATTGACAAAGACCATCTAAAGCTACATCTAAACCACATCCCAACAAAGATAAGCTACAATGAATGTTTGCATCATACTTTATTTGAATATTTATAAGCATTATAGTTATTTTTTATTTGTTGAGCTCATGAGGTCATAAAGGTGTGCTTTCCATATTTTTTTAATCAATTTACTTATTTTGAAACTTTGTGAAAATATAGAAGATTCATGATGTATTAAAACTTTATTCACCCACACATGGGGGAATCATGGAACTCTTCCTAAAATTATATCCTATTACCACCTTGATCTAATTGCAAGTGTATTTTACAAATGAATCATAATAGTATTCAAAATTAGTGAACATCATAAGTGCAGTATGGTTTTTATGTTAGACTACCTTTTACAGAAGAATGTTATAATTATAGAAAGTTTTGAGCTACACTCTTATAAGATTGGTATTATTCCTTTGAAGTCTCTAGAAATTTATTATTCATGTTCCACCTAAAACTCATTCACACCCATGTTCATTATTGTGATAAACAAGTTATATCTTATTATCCATTAATTTTGAGTGGTAAAGGCATAATTTTTTGTATCTGATCACTCTATCTCCTATCCATATTAAGGAATTGAAAATTCATGATTATGTTTCCCTTTGATAGTTATTTCTAGATTTTTTGTTTCCATTCCAATACATTCTCTAGTAAAAATACTCTTGTTCATACCCTATTCCAAAAATCCATAAAAAAGTTCAAATATCTTAAAAATCCTAAACATTTAAAAATGCAAAAAATCCTAGAAAGTGGTGTTTTTTCCCACAAGATACCCATCTCTAGTATGTCATAATTGATTAGTTTCCCTCTTGTTGCTCAACTTGGATTTATAGTTGATATTATTTAGGTGGCACATCTTGTAGTATTTTATTAGTTAATTCCACACTCTTTCCATTTTTTAATTTAATTCTATGTTATTACCATTTTTCAAGTTAATTTCATTACTCATCATATTAATAGCATTTTAAGTCACACTCTCACTATTTTTCAAGCCTAACCACTATATCTTAAATTATTCATGTTCTTGTCCCTAATCATACCTATCTTTCTATGCTCAATTTCTGGTCAAACTGCAATGGCTTGAGGTCTAATTAGACTATGTAGGCATTGCTCAGTTTTCTAAGGTCAGCTCAACCATCCCTTGTCCCATGATTTCAATGTTTTATGAACATATCTCTTGCCATTTTGGCAAGCCTATTCCTTATAAACTCTCACCATTTTGTGATTCCCTATTCCTATGTCTTCTATATAATCATTTCTCTTTACTTATCATCAATTTTATTCAATCATAAAATCCATGGGAAAACTACATTTGGCCTTAAGTCCATGCTGGATCCGATGTTCATGGGACTATGTAGGCAATGCCCACTTACTTGAGACATTTGGAGTCAATTCAAACACTTCTTATTATTATATTCTCCCTTTGATCATGATTATTTTTTCATACCCTTGGTCTCAAAGAGTAATGCCTTATTGCCACACGCATTGATTTTCTACATGAAATGTTTACTTGTTTTTCATTTGTGTGTTTTTAAATGGAATGTTTACTGATTTCTTGGGTGCCTTAGATTGTTATATTTTGCTTCTTTCATGACTCTTGGTTTATTAATCAATATCTTTGGATGTGAGTGGATGTCTTTATTCATGATTTCATTGATTGTTCCATTGCTTGTTGATATGTTTGTTTTTTACTTGGGTGCTTTGATTTAGTACATTACATTTTCCACTAAAGTATTGATTATTCATATCATAATTTTTAATTGTGAATAGTTTTATATGAATTATAATTGATTTAAGTACATTATGTTGTACATTTAAATCTATATTTTCCATATATTATTTTAATTTGCATATATTTACATTTTGAATTCAAATTATTATGCATTTTTCTAAACAAATGTTATCATAATACTTCCTAGATTTTGATGCATATTGTCATATGAAATATAAAATCAATCCTCAAAATAGTTATCATGTCAATGCCATCCATCACATACATATCTATCTATCTAATCCAATTATCAAAATTAACAAACATCATGATCATTCTTCCATTTCAATCAAATCAATTCTACCTTGCTTGGGGAAAATTAGTTCATCATCATTAGAAATCAAAGAGTGAAAGAATTACCTCAAGCTACATAATATTGTCCATGGGTTACTATTATTTTAAGTTATATATTCTTTATTTCTTTTTTGAGAGCCCTTCCACATCTTTCATCCATGTATTTCATTCAAATCATATCTTTATATTTTCATTAAATCTCCCACACTTAATGGTTGTGAAGCATGAAATTACAACATCTAATATTTCATCATCTAATTTTTCATCCACATGTTTTAGCTTCTCATTATTTGAGAAGATGTTACTTCACTTAGTATCTCATAATGCCTTCTCAAATAGGGGAAAATGTAGACATTCTAATTTTATTGCTTTTGTGTCAAATTACACAATAGAACGACTTCCCATAATTTCACATATTCTCTGGTTGATTATCATTCTCTATTTAATTTATCTGATCAATTATCATTCTTTGTTAAATTTATTTGATTAATTATCATTATCTATTCAATTTCTCTTAATAATTATCAATCTTTGTTCAATTTCTCTAATTGATTATCATTCTCTATTCAATTTCTTTGATCAATTATCATTTTTTGTTCAATTTCTCTGATTGATTATTATTCTTTGTTTAATTTATTTGATCAATTATGATTTTTTGTTTAATTTTTTTGATCAATTATCATTTTTTGTTCAATTTATCTAATCAATTGTCATTATTTATTTAATTTTTTTGATCGATTATCATTCTCTATTCAATTTCTCTGATCAATTATCATTCTCTGTTCAATTTCTATGAACAATTATCATTATCTATTCAATGTATCTGATCAATTATCATTCTTTGTTAAAATTATCTAATCAATTATCAATTTATATATTTAATAATCAATTTTCTCTATTCAATTCCTTCTTCTTTAATGATTTTTACAATTTAGCCTTCTTTATTCAATCAGATTCTCTTTCTTAATTTCAGTCTAATAATCAAATTCTCACATTGTATTAATTAAATAGGTCCTTTGAGCTATTTAATTAATACTATTTCAATTACTAATTTTCCTCTTTTTACTACTATAAAGGACCCTTGAGAGCACACTAATTATGTAAAGATTTAATAATAAAGGGGGATTATCCTCCACCCCTCATCTAGGAAACAAGATGAAGGGCCCACTTTTTGAGATCCATGTGATTTCTTAGAGAGGATGCTCCACCTTCATCTTGCAAACAAGATTAAGGGCCTACATTCATTAATATTAGTTATTTAGAAAGGGGCATCCTCTACCCTTCATCTTGGAAACAAGATGAAGGGCTTATATTTGTCCATAATTGATATTTGTAAAGGTCATCCTCCACCCTTCATCTTGATTGAGATGAAGGGATTATATCATTGATCCATGTGCACTCTTAAGGACCCTTTGGTAACTATTATTATTGATTTCAAGATGAAGGGTCCTCCTTAATCCATATTTTTTATAAATATACCTCTTTTCAATAAAATTGAATATCCTCAAGATCTATAATGAAGTGCTAACCATTTCACGAATCATCTTGTGTATCAGGATTCTACTCTTTGATAAAATCTACATGATCTATAGATTTAATGGAGGTGTCTAACTAAAATTGACATTTAAAAATACCATCTAAAGCTACATTTGAGCTATATCTCAACAAAGACAATCTATAATGAAGGTTTGCATTATAGCTACTTTTTTATTTGTTGAGCTCACAAGGTCATAGAGGTGTGTTTTCCATATTTTATATCACTTTGATTGTTTTGAAACTTTGTGAAAATATAGAAGATATGTGATCTATAGACACATATGGCACACCTAATGGGACCTTAAAACCCACACCTTTCATTTGAGCCTATATACTAATCTTGTTTGGTAAAGAATCTTGATAGTTTGGCTCTTTTGTGTTCAAATTTTTGTATTTTGTGTAACTGTATTTTTCAATAAGCTCATTCCTAAAAAAGGAAAAATTATCTATAATTATCTATTTTTCAGTGAAATCATCTCTATAAGTGGAAAAATTATCTTTGTTTTTTCCTATATCTTTAGGGTTTCTATCATTAGTGAATTTATTCCTAAAAATGGTGAAATTGTCTCTAGTTCTTTGTTTTTGGTGAAATCATATCTCTAGGTAGTGAAATTATCTTTGTTATTTTCTTGTCTTTTCTCTATTTGTAGGTTTTATATCATCAGTGAATATGTCTCATTATTTAGTGAAATTAGTATGTATTTTGGTGAATTTTACTATTCAACAAAATCGTTCTAGGTTCTATTTCTATTCATTAGCGATTTTTTTAACTTAAACAATTTTTTCATTGGTTTTAGAAAATTTATCATAGATTTAGTGAAATTATGTCTATTAATCAATGAAATAATCCCCACAATTGGTGAATTCATCTATGGCTGGTTTTCTATCTATTGTCTATGTTTTGTGCAGGTTTCTAAAAATAACAAAAGGTCATGTATATCGATGAAATTATCTCTATGTGAAAACTCAAGAGTTGAAAAACTTAATAAAATCAACCTCCTTAACTTGTCAAATACCCATAAATAAAACTAATCACCTTTTTTACTTATAGGTTCCAAAAGGAGAATGATATATGTCAAATAAATCATATTTTCAATTCACTTTTCATTTTGGGTTTTAAAAAGAACACTTGCTTATTTGTCAAAATTTTCTCATTTCATGCAAGTATTATTTGTTGCTTATTGAATATTGAGTGTGTTGTGGGGATATTTTATGCACTTGCTCTCTCATTTTGGGTGACTCAAAAACATGTATTCTATTTATTATGTTTTTTGCTTGCCTTTAGCGGGAGTTGTGTGAATCAGAATGACAATATCTTTCTTTTTATTTTTTAGGAGCACATTGACATGGGGTTTCATCTCCTAATATTATACCAACCCCACTTATTATATTGGGTATATAAATTGAGCTTAATATTTGATAGGATAATGGTTGAGTGGTTAACTTGACTAGCTGAATAAGGTCTCAGATCATGCAACGGTCTAGACATCACACTGTAATGAGTAATTGACAGATGGAGTGGTTTTGAAAGGGATTAGACACTTTCATAACAATCTAGACATTTTGAATCTACTTGATAGATATTTCTAAATAACCCATGTACTTCAAGGTATATCATGACCATTTAGTTTTTCCAAATGAAATTAGAAGCCTAGTTGTTGTAGAATTATCATTAACGTAAGGATGCAAAGGTTAACAACACCAAAATATTACCTTTTTTGTGTGAAATTTTGAGAGAAGGGGGATGTAAAAACCCTACCAATAACTTAAAATAATTAATTACTTTTAAATAATCTTAAATTTTATCCTCTTAAAAAGAAGTATATCAAAATGATTAGTGATTTCCCCTAAACCTATGTTAGTTTTTAGCATACGATGAGATTGTTTGAGTCCTTATTTAATAAAAATTATCACATTATACTTACACTAAAATGAATTACTCTTTGTCTATGTTATTGGTAAAATATTGTACCATTTTTAATTTGGTAAAAAAAGTTTATGTTTCATACCCTTTTCTTGTGTGAAATCGTAATGTTGTTTGTCTATGTCTCTAGTAAAATTTGTCTCATTCTACCTTGGTCAAAAAACATTTAAATTTCATACCCTTGTCTTGTTTGAAATAGTAATATTACTTTGTATATTTATTTGGTCAAATCTTATTCCAATTTACCTTTGTTTAAAACATATACATTTCATACTCTTGACTTATGTGAAATAGTAACATACTATGTTCATGTCTTGGTCAAATAAGTTCTCTTCTACATCCCATATTGGTCAAAAATTTTATGTTTCATAAATTTTTATGTGAAAGTGTACCATTAATATGTCCACATTCTGAGTCTGAATTGGTCTTTATACTATTAGTGTTTAATTGTGTCTCGATCCACACCTCCTCTTGGTTGAGATCATATTGTCACTTTATCTGTGTGAGTTTGAAACTATTCTAGTATTATTCTTAAGTTCCCATTATATGGTCATTTCTAATTGAGATTCCATGTTATTCCCTTATGTTTAAATCAAATATATTCAAGTCTAAAATCTCTCTAGTCAGTTCTAATTCATTTTCAAAAGCAAATTTCTAAATATATTTCAAATCATTTCCCTATTTTTATATTCAATCTCTCATACCTTTCGATTGGGAATGACGATGTCATGGCATCCATCCCTTATCTCATTTGAATCTAATTACAATATGATTTTCCCCCTTGCATGCATTTTTTCTTGGGGCATCCTTAAATCAGTATTTTATTACCTTTCCATTCAATTTTGTGGATTCCACACCAAGTTTAGCCTTTGAACCATACATATTTGGCAACATAGATGATCTCTTTTCATGACTCTTAAAATCAGGTGTTTGACTACCTACATCTTTTGATCTATCAAAAATTGATTATACTTTAAGTAGATGTGGTCATATGGTTTTATAGATACGTCCATCAAACATCTTGTCTACTAGTTACCCATTGGATCTTGGTCATGTTAGCAAAATGGAAGCCATTTTGGTAGCTTTTTCCAATCCCCATTTAGCTTTTGAGCCCCAACCAATCCAATAATCCAATCATGTCTTGTCATTCCCCCTCCAAGAATCATCAACTACTAAGGAGCCAAGTACACCCAAGTCTAAGAATTAATCACTTGGGATAGGCTAAGATCATTTTTCCAATCATAATTAGATGAATTCACTTTCAGTCAAGATCAAGACAAATCAACTATTTCTAATATTCTTATTGAGTCACCCATATTTGATGAGTCACCCTTTAACCATACTCCCATATTTGATGATCCTTACTTTAAAAAAACCTCTTTATTACTATTCACCTATATTTGAAAAACCATTCTTTGATAAACCCATATTCAAAGAACCCATTATTGACCCACAATCTATTTTTATCCCATCCTCTAAAGTCCCTCATTTCCAAAAATTCTTTCATCCAAAAGCCTCCATTTATAAACACATAATGAAAAAGGTAATTGAGAGGCCCTCTTTGTGGCTAAATCTAAAGTAAGATCAAAACCAAATTTAGAGTTAGAATTGCAATCAAATTTACAATCAACATCAAATTTTGATTTAGATTTACAATCATAGGTTGAATCATAATCAGGATCAACATCTACATCAGAATCAATTTATATTTTAGAACCAATGTCAGAATTAGGTTCCATTCTAGAGACACTATTAGATTTAAAATTGACATCTACATCAGAATTAGGTTCTATTTTATAACCAATATTAGAATTGGGTTCCATTCTATAACCATTATCAAAATCATCTTCAGATTCAAAAGATATTAGTGGATATTATAACATTGGCTATACACTTTTATCGGATCCACTTAAGTTATAATTATCTACATCAATTTCAAAATCAACATACCATAGTAGATGTTACAACATTGTCTATACACTTCTTGAAGATCAACTTAAAAACATTTTTATTCCTTCTATGATTGTTGAGGATGTTTCCTTTAACATTGGCACAAGATCTCCTAGTAACATCTACGAGTATTGTGCTTCCTTTTCACCTGCTATTGACATTTCTCATGTTATTACCATTAACTATTATATTAATATTTCACCTCCCATAACATTTATTTAGACCAATAGAATCACATATTGTTAAACTTATTTCATGATGAAATTTTAGTGGAAAAATCTCTAGGGATCCAAGACAACATTCAAGCAAAATAATAATATCCTAGTGAAACCTTTTTTGAGGCAGTAGGGGAAAATCAAAGTCTAAACTCAACACATTCTAGTGAAACCTTATTTGAGGCACTAGATGATAATTAAGATACAAAATTAGAGTCCTTTAGTGAAACCTTACTTAAGGCATTAAGGGACAATCAAAATGATTCATCACCATCCTTTAGTGAAACCTGATTCAAGGTGCTATTGGAAAATCTAAATCATAAAAATTGAGAATACTTTGTTGGTGAAGAATTCTATGAGGAACCAATAACTAAGCCAATTAGTTCCACATTACTTGATTAAGATATTATTGAAATAAATATCAGCCCTACCATAACCAAAATCAATTCAAATATACAATTAGCAACATTGTGTGTGATTGAAAGTCCCAATTTTAATTCATACCCAAATCATTATATAGTCCATTGTGATCCCATTATTCATTCAAGATCAATATTCCATTATCCAATCAAATCATTTATCCAATGCCTATCCATCTACACACTCCAAGACAAAACTCATTTTTAAAGAGACTATGAATACACATTGTTTATAAATTTGGAGGAAACAAAATCAATAGCTAACAAAGATCAAAACAACATCAGTACAACCTACATTAACCACATAATTCTAATAGAGAAATTATTTAGAATTGGTATGGGTCAGAGATTAAATATTCATAATTATGCATCTCATCATCCTCTATTGAGTTGAGTTGCCAAAAACTATAAAAAAATCAAAACCAAATCAAAATATAAAGATAAATAATTCATCTAATAGTGAAAACCATGATTTTGGCACCTTGGGAAAGTACCATGATGAAAAATAGATTTCTAAAATCTTATGTAAATAATTTGTTGTCTATAAGTACCTTGATACTTGGGGGCATCCTTATCTACAATGAAATTCATTCCATTCTAATCATATTACCATTTCCTAAAACATCTATCTATCCATCCTACCCTAGTCCTATTTTTTCCTTCCCATATTGATCTTAATAAGAAAGTGGAAATTATTTTGAGCCCTACTTTGGAAAATCACTTGACATATTCTCTTAGTGACACTTTGATGACAGGGCATTTTGGTTCCCATGTTACATGGTCTTTGGAAATCCTTAATAAAATTATCATCTAATATAATTGTTGTCACCAAATCTTGCACCCTAAAAGAGGGTGTTCAATCCTCTTCCATATTTGGGCAACATGAGAACACTTATAGGTATGTGGGTGTACCTATAGTGGAAGTGAGCCTCTAGATTTTAACGGCTAGTTCCCTGAATGTATCTTGAAGTGATTTCACCTATGCTAATTATTTATTATGGGAAAAGAGTTAGAATTTGCATGAAATAAACCTAATCTAAGGGGGTGATACACCAAGATGTATTCCATATGACCATCATACTTTCTTACACTAAGAAACAAGACACACAAACTAACTTCTAAGTCCTATGGATCCTAACATGAGTATTTCAATATGGTGGTAACATGTATGAGATCTATCCAAGGTAAGTGAACCATAGGCTAATTCAAAAACTAAGGCTCATTATACACTTGAAATATAGGACCATACACTTGACAATGCTTCATATGACCTATTAGAATAGAACTCTCACACAAACATGAAAGGATAGGGGAGAAAAGGATAAAGAGTAATCACTTTGCACTACCATACATCACTTACACACTCAGATAATTATCCATAAAATAAAAATCAAAAAATGCATTAATGTTAAAAGGCACAATATGATGTCATTATAACAAGGTTTCACCATACATGGAGTGGAACCTTTTTTACAATAGCTTAAGGGATATATTTTTAGAAAATGGGAGATAGAGAGAGTTTATTTTGGCACTAAAAGAGAGAGTCAAAATAGTTCAAATCTATTAGAGAAATAGTTGCAACCACCTTTTAAAATATGCTCATTCAAATCATTTGATTGATCTAGGTCACCCTAGCCCATTACATCATTATGATATCTTCTCTATGATGTTCCATGGTGGCTGCAATGATAGGATCAAGATGTTTTCAACTAGGTCTTAGTAATAGTGCAGTTACAACACTTGAATCGATCATTTAGAATAATGTCTTGTTGCTAATTACTCTTAACTAGTTGTCATGGCATGCATAATGAAGATAAAGGTCACTTTCAAGCAATTGGTCCATTCAATGAACTGTTAGGGACTACTTGTTTGCCTTTATGGCACCCTTTGAAATATTAGCTCCTTCTAGAAATGGTGAACACAGTCAGAGAAGGATCCCTTTATAATGCAAACTTACAAGATAGAAGTTCATATTTATCCACATGGGTGGCCCCTTTACGTTCTCTATGCTTGATTGCATCATTTTGACTGCTCCATGGCATTTAAAATATCTCTAATGGTGTTAGGAAGACCCTACAAAACCTTTATTTCATGGTCAAAAACATCCTTTCAACCCTTGTTGAGAATCCTAGTTTGTCATTAATCTCAACCTTGATTTTCATTAGTTATCGATGCTTGATCTAGATCTTTAACTCATTGACCAATTTACTCCATTGATTTGGATCAATACAAATGCTCGAGAACCATCAATCCTCTACCAGTTGAACATGTCTTTGACACTTGTCATGCACACATTATCCCTTGAGATCCACTAACCCTTTGACATTAGCATGCTATTGGGTCATATCTACAAGATCACAAGATCATGCCACTTGGCATCCCTACATTGGCCTTTAGTTTTAGCCTTTAAAAACATGACACTTATCAGTCCCACATGCTTCTTGACTATTTGACTCATCTCACGCTATTGGATTGAGATGTATGATTGAGCACAAAACATTGATCTTGTTGGAAACCATTATTTGAAAGCCAATAGATAGTTTATGATCTTAAAATTGACAATCTACAAGACATATTTCAACATTTGTGTGACCATCATTGATGGTCATGTAACCATCAAATTTAAGCTCAAAAGGATTATCATACTCTATCTTTAAATTTGACATTCATGGAACCATCATTCATCATTATATATAATGTGATTGACATCTTATAGACCATCAAATTTAAACACATATTTTTTTCCAAACTTTAACTTAACATTCGTACAAATGTCTTACATTTTTTGGCCAACTTTGAAATCTTGGATCTTGAAGCATGAGAAACATGGGTGTTTCAAATTTGCAAGAGATGCTCTTCTTTCCAAAAAGGATGAAACCATTTATTCCATGGTTTTGAGATATTCTCAAGTGATGATATTCAAATTTTAAGAAGGTTGGTTCATAACTGCTTCTGTATGACATACCATAACAACTAAGCTCAAATGACTAAGTATGGAAAACATAGCAAAAATACTCGAAAGCCCAAATTTACATACAAATAACTCCATTTGAATTTTAGTGGAGGTCCTCAAACTTGGTGCATATAAAATTGGGATCAAGGTGAATATACCCATGTGGTCACCTTCCTCTACAACTGTAACACATATGAGATCTGGCCTCAACAAATTTCCCACTTGTACCTTTTACCACTAGACACAAAATTCCTAGGTGAACATCATGAAGAACCAGATGAATACCAAGAGATTCCTAAGTCATTATATGCACTCCTAACATCCCATAGGGTCTCCAAAACATTGTCCATGACATTAAAAAATTCCCCTATACAAGATTTTGCCTATAGGGGGTTGACCATTTTGGCCTATGGGGAAAATGGTCAACATTCTTGGGATGACTCATGTTAGGATCCATAAGACTTAGAAGTTAGTTTGTGTGTCTTATTTATTAGTGTAGGAAATTATGATGGTTATATATAATACATCTTAGTATATCACCCCCTTAGATTAGGTTTATTTTCCCATAAGTAAGCATTAGCATAGGTGAGAGCACTTAAAGATATATTCAATGAACTAGCCCTTAAAATATAGAGGCTCACTTCCACTATAGGTACACCCACATACCTATAAGTTTTCCCATATTAGCCAAATCTAGAAGAGGATTGAACACCCTCTTCTAGGGTGTAAGATTTGGTGACAGTAGTTTTGGCATGCTTAGTGGGACCAAAGTCTAAGAGAGTGGAAAGATTATTGGTGTGTCTTTCCTCTATTAGCTTTTAGAAGCAAGGAATCCATCACCAATGGTGACTTTAAATGATAGCTTTTGGCTGTAAGCAGCCTAGGTATATCTTATTGAATTTTTGATCAATTTTTATATTTCCCTTAATGCATGAGGTTGACATAAACAACCATGGTAAATATCCCTAACATAGACCTCCTTGCTATCCTTGATATGAACCACAATATACTCCCCAATAGCCCTATCAAAATGGCTATCAGTCCTATGAGCCATATCAACCCTATAATAATCCATTTCCCCCACAAAATAGACACCATGTTATTAGATGACCCTATGGAGAAGGCTACCAAGATACATATCAAGAAATGCCTCCCTGTCAGTCCCAATATGAACCCTATAAACCATACCCTAGTACTTTTTAACCTCAAAATTACTCCTATGAGTCTTGTCATGAGTAAAAAAATGTTTCTATGGACTATATATCAAGGTATTACAAGGTAAGATATAGATTCCTATAGGCTAGAATACAATAAGTGGATGTTGGTCTTGATTCCCATCATTACCCTCTTCCCCCTTCATTTTTTCCATCTTATATCAAGTCTTTGTTGGCATCCATATCACATTTACTATTTATTGAAGATGAAATGATAACTTGGGATGATGAGTATGATATACTCCTTGATCATCTCATGGAACAGTTGAGAAATGTTGTCCAAAGGCATATGCATACTTTGAAGATGTTTGAAGAACTAGAAGGAACTCAATGGGAGATAATGAAATAAATGGACTTAGAAAAAATAGTTCCTTCAATTCTCAATAGAGAGGCTAAGTATGTGGGAGGATAAAGAGCTAAAAAAATCAACATGTTGTTGTTGAATAATTTATAAAAAGATACTAAAAAGATGTAGTTCTTGCTTATGTAGATGCTTGTTATTCTAACCAACCCAAGATGTCACTTCCCTATGAACTTACTAGTACATTCCTCTTTCTTGAATCCACTCCCAATCCCTTTCTTACCCCTCACACTCCATCTCCAATCCATAAACCTTCCACCTCACCCTTTCTTGAGGTGGATCCCATTTTGAGGGAAGCAAATAAAGAGGAAAGAGCCCAAGTCATAGTTGATCAAGAAGATGCCATGAGTGGCTATGAGGAAGAAATCACCATAGGGACCCCCCTTGGTAAACAAAAGGTAAATCCTACCTTCTTGAGTGGAGAGGAACATATTAAAGACTATTTTGTAGTTGTCCATGAAGAAGATGGCCAAGACTTGAAGAGAGAGGCAGTTAAAAAGGACCCCATGTCTAATCATGAAGTTGTAGATGACCATCTCAAGAATGAAGTGGAATGTGATATCAAGGATGAAAGTCAAGTCACTCCTTAAGAATTTGTAGTCCTAAAGGAGTCTCATGAGACCAAGGTAGAAGATAGTTTTTAGAGATGAATCCATGCCTCTATCTGATTTTAAATCGCCCTCAGATGCATTAGAATATGAAGAATATCAATTTTATGATCTCATACATCAAGAAGAGAATATTGAAGAGGAAGGGTTCATAAATTATAAGGATAGTAAGGATGATTGACAACTACAATTGAAGCTCTTCCAAGAGCTTGAATATCTTTGCCAAGATGAGGGTCAAGTACATGAGAAGGTGGAGGAAAATTTTTCTATGGAGGGCAATGAACAATATTGGGTAGACTATTTAGAGCTCCTTGATGAGCTTGTAGCTAAAGAGAAACCCAATCTTATTGAGAACACCATGGAGATTAAGAAGGTAAGCCTCATTCAACCACCCTTGTAGATCATAACTGAGTAACCATATGAAAAATTTGAGGCTATCTAGATGCACATAACTAACCTATTTGAATATATGTGGTTCTCACTAAACATCATGTTAAAGCGGTTAATAGTTTTAACAAGGAAGAAGCAAGCATCAAGACCAAGAGTCAAGGAGCTGCCTGCCTCATTCAATCCCTCATCTCATGATGAAATAAAATTTTCAAACTTCCCCTTTGATCTTAGAGGAAGTTTTCATCTTATATTAGTTAGTGTTTAGGTGTGTGTTTACTTTTTTGTTGTGTTTTATTCAATAAGTGCGCTTTAAACACATGTTATTTCTCGTCTTGTGTGTTGCTTATTTTTGTGTTCCTTTATGTTTTGTGTATTTTCAAAGGCTTTTTATATGTAAAAATTTATATACATGTGACTCCATATCCCATTGGATAGGATTAAACAACTGGTCTAGGTTCCTTTTGCATAGGTAGGCATGTAACCCCTAGGAAATTGCTAGGAATGTTGACCAATTTTCCCCATAGGCCAAAATGGGTCAACCCCCTATAGCCAAAATATTGTATAGGGACCTTTTTTAATTCCATGGAGAATGTTACAAAGACCCTATGGGATGTTAGGAGTGCTTGGAATAACTTAGGAAGCTCCTAGTATTCATCTGGTTCTTTATTGTGTTCACCTAGACATTTTAGGTCTAGTGGTAAAAAGTGCAAGTGGGTAGTTTGTTGAGGCCAGATATCACATGTGCAATAGCTATAGAGGAAGGTGACCACATGGGTTTGTTCACCTTGGTCCCAAGTTTTTATGTACCAAGTTTTAGGTCCTCCACCAAAATGTAAATGGAGTTATACATGTGTACATTTGGGCTCCCAGGCATTTCTATTAAGTTTCCATAGTCATTTGAGCTCGGCCATCATGGGAAGTCATGCCAAAGTAGTTATGAACCATCCTTCTTGAACTTTAAATATCTTCACCTAAGAATCTCCTAGGATTATCACATCAAATGGGTTTGTCTTTTTTGGCAAGAAGAGCATCTCCTACAAATTTGAGACCTTCATGTTTCTCACACTTTAAGATTTAAGCTTTCAAAGTTGGATAGAAAATGTAAGACATTCATGTGAATGTCAAGTTAAAGCTCAGGAAAAAATTTATCTACTTTTAAATTTGATATTCCATGGGATATCAATCAGGTTTTACAGAATGATGAATGGTGGTTGCGTGAACATCAAATTTAAAGATAGAATATGACAATCCTTTTGAGCTTAAATTTGACAATTTTATGACCATCAATGATGGTCTTGCAAACATTAAAAGATGTCTCATAGACTATCAATTTTAAGATCATGGACTAGTCATTAGCTTTCAAGTAATGGGTCTCAGCAAGATCAATGATCTATACTCAATCATACATCTCAAACCAATGGCATGAGATGAGTCAAATAGTCAAGAAGCACATGGGACCAACAAGTGTCACATTCTCAAAGGTTGAAAACAAATACCAATATGGGGATGCCAAGTGGAATGATCTCATGAGCTCGTAGATATGATCCAATGGTGTGCAAATATTAAAGGGTTAACAGATCTCAAGGATGAATGTGTGCATGATAACTGTCAAAGATGCATTCAATTGATAGAAGATAGATGGTTATCAAGCATTTGTATCGATCCAAATCGATGGAGCAAATTGGTCAATGAGTCAAGGATTTAGATCAAGAATAAATAATGAAAATCAAGGCTGAGAGCAATTGCAAGCCTAGAATTCTTGGTAAGGGTTAAAAGGATGTTTTGACCATGAAATCAAGGTTTTATAGGGTCTTTCTGACACCATTAGAACTATTTCAAATGCCATGGAGTAGTCAATATGATGTAGTCAATCATAGAGAACATAAAGGGGTTGCCCATGTGGTTGAATATGAATTTTTGGCTTATAGGTTTGAATCATAAATGGATCCTTCTCTAACTATGTTTACCATTTCTATTAGAAGGAGCTAAAATTTCAAAGGGTGCCATGACTGCAAATAAGTAGACCCTAATAGTTCATTGAATGGACTAGCTACTTGAAAGTGACCTTTCTCTCCACTATGCAATCCATGACAACCAATTAGGAGTAGTTGGAAACAAGACATGATTCTAAATGATGGATCCAAGTGTTGTAACTACACTATTGTTGAGACCCAGCTAGAAACATCTTGATCCTTCCATTATAGCCACTATAGGGCATCACAGAGAAGATATCATAATGATGAAATGGGCTGGGGTGACTAGGATCAATCAAATGGTTTGAATGAGTATATTTGCAGAGGTAGTTGTAACTAATTTTCAAATAGATTTGAACTATTTTGACTCCCTCTTTGAGTACCAAAATCCCCTCTCTCTAGATCCCCTTTTATATAAATATATCCCTTGAGCTATTGTAAAAAAATTTCAACTCCATGTATGGTGAAGCCCTTCTGGAATGACATCATATTATGCCTTTGAAGATTAATGCATTTTTGATTTTTAGTTTTTGGATAATTATCTAAGTGTGCAAGTGATGTATGGTGGTGCAAAGTGATTACTCTCTATCCTTTTCTCCCCTTATCCTTTCATGTTTTTGTGAGAGTTATGTTCTAATAGGTCATATGAAGTATTATCAAGTGTATGGTCCTATCTTTCAAGAGTATAATGAGCCTTAGTGTTTGCAATCAGCCTATGGTTCACTTACCTTGGATAGATATCATACATCTCACCTCCATATTGAAATAATCATGTTAGGATCCATAAGACTTAGAAGTTAGTTTGTGTGTCTTGTTTCTTAGTGCAGGAAAGTATGATGGTCATATGGAATACATCTTGGTGTATCACCCCCTTAGATTAGGTTTATTTCATGCAACTTCTAACTCTTTTCCCATATCAAGCATTAGCATAGGTGAGAGCACTTCAAGATACATTCAAGGAGATATCCCTTAAAATCTAGAGGCTTACTTCCACTACAGGTACACCCACATACCTAGAAGTGTTCCCATGTTGCCCAAATATGGAAGAAGATTGAACACCCTCTTCTAAGGTGTGAGATTTGGTGACAACACTAATCATTCCAATATTTCCATTTACTATTACATCCCATCCCAATGCTAGAACTTGTGTTTCACTTTGCTAGTGATCCCTTGTGGGTATATTATTCTAAACACTCCTAACCATTACCATTCTATGTTATTGATATTGTTTAACTTAATTCCACATTCTTTTGATTTTTCAAGTTAATTTCATGCTCTCACCATCTTGCAAGCATTTTATGTCACACTCTCACTATTTTATGAGTTTAACCATTCTATCTCAAAATTTTCATGTTATTTTCCCTGATCATACCTATCATTTTTTGTGCTCAATTTCTAGTCAAACTATAATGGCTTGAGGTCTAATTGGACTATGTAGGCATTGCTTAATTTTTTACTAAACCATCTATCTATTCATCCTACCCTAGTCCTATTTTTTCCTTCCCATCTTGATCTTAATAATAAAGTGGAAGTTATTTTGAGCCCTATTTTAGAAAATCACTTGACATATTCTCTTAGTGACATATTGATGACTAGGCATTTTGGTTCCCACATGACATGGTCTTTGGAAATCCTTAATACACTCATCATCTAATCTAATCATTCCAATATTTTCATTTACTATTACATCCCATCCTAATGCTAGAACATGTGTTTCCCTTTGCTAGTGATCCCTTATGGGTATATTATTCTAAACACTCTTAACCATTCCCATTCCATGTTCCTGCTATTTTTCAAGTTAATTCCACATTATTTTGATTTTTCAAGTTAATTTCATGCTCTCACCATCTTGCAAGCATTTTATGTCATGCTCTCACCATTTTATGAGCTTAATCATTCTTTCTCAAAATTTTCATGTTATTTTCCCTGATCATACCTATCATTTTCTATGCTCAATTTCTAGTCAAACTACAATGGCTTGAAGTCTAATTGGACTTTGTAGGCATTGCTAAGTTTTCTAAGGTCAATCAACCATCCCTTATCCTATGCTCTCACTATTTTGTAAGCACATTTATTTCCATTTTGGTAAGCCTATTCCTTGTACGATCTCACCATTTTATGGTTCCTTGCTCCTATGTATTCTATATAAATATTTCTCTGTACTTATCATTAATTTCATTCAATCATAAAATCCTTGGGAGAACTACATTTGGCCTAAAGTCCATGTTGGATTTGGTGTTCATGGGACTATGTAGGCATCATCCACTTTCTTGAGACATTTGGAATCAACTCAGCCACTTCCTTCCTAATCTTCTATTCCTAATTCAATCATGTTTGTTTGTTTAGACCCTTGGTCTCAAAGAGTAATGCCTTATTGCCACACACATTGATTTTATACATGAAATGTTTACTTGATTTTTTTTTTGTGTTTCTGAATGAAATGTTTACTAACTTATCAATTGTCGTAGATTGTTACATTTTGCTTCCTGCAAGACTCTTGGTTTTTTAATCAATATCTTTGTATGTGAGTGAATTTATTCAAGCTTGATTTTATTGATTGTTTGCTTATTGATATGGTTGTTTGTTACTCAGGTGAATTAATTTAGTACATTATGTTTTCCACTTAAGTCTTAATTATTCATATCATGATTTTTAGTTGTGAATAGTTGTATCTAAATTATAATTGATTTAAGTACATTATGTTGTATATTTATAGATGGATTTTACATCTATTGTTTTAATTTTCATATATTTACGTTTTGAATTCAAATTATTATGTATTTTTCCTAACATTTGCTATCATAATCATTATTATATTATGATGCATACTATCATATTCAATATAAAATCAAGCTTCAAAATAGTTACCATGCCAATGCCATCAATCACATACATCTCTATCTATTTGATCCAATGATCAAAATTAACAAATGCCATGATCATTCTTCCATTTCAATCAAATCAATTTTACCATGATTAGGGAAATCATTTCATCATCAATAGAAATTAAAATGTACAAACATTACCTCAAGCGATATAATCTTGCCCACGGGTTTATCTTCTCTTTTGTTCTAGATTCTTTATCTCTTTTTTGAGAGCCCATCCATGTCCTTCATACCCACATTCCCTATTGATGTGGAATCATCCCTAAATAATTTCATTTAAATCATATATTTATTCCTTCATTCAATATCTTACACCTATTAGTTGAGAATGGAATAATTACATCATTCATTATTTCATCATCTAATTTTGTATCCACCTTTTTTATCTTCTCATTATTTGAGAAAATGTTACTTCACCTAGTGTCTCATAATGCCTTTTCAAATAGGGGCAAATTTAGAAACTCTAATTTTATCAGTTTTGTGTCAAATTACATAATAAAACTACTTCTCAAAATTTCACATATTCTTTGATTGATTATCATTCTCTATTCAATTTATTTGATCAATTATCATTCTATATTCAATTTCTTTTATCTATTATCATTCTATATTCACATTACCTAATCAATTATCATTCTCTACTCAATTTCTATGATCAATTATCATTCTTTGTTCAAATTATTTGATCATTATAATTATTTGTGTTAAATTTATCTGAACAATTATCATTATATATTCAATTTATTTGATTAGTTATCATTCTCTATTCAATTTCTTTGATCAATTATCATTCTTTGTTCAATTTTTTTTTATCAATTATCATTGATTGATTCATATTTGTTAGTTACAAAGGGGTATCCTCCACCTTTCATCTTGGAAACAATATGAAGGGCTTATATTCATCCATCACTAATATTTGTAAAGTTCATCCTCCACCCTTCATCTTGATTGAGATGAATGGCTTACATCATTGATCCATGTGCCTTATCCATGTGCACTCTTAAGTACCCTTTGGGAACCGTTCATCTTGTTTTTAAGATGAAATTTCCTCCTCGATATAGGTTTTATATAAATATACCTCTTTACAATAAAATTTAACATGTTCAAGATCTATAATGAAGAGTTAACCATTTATCAAATCACTTTATGCATCAAGCTTCTAATATTTGATCAAATTTACATGATCCATAAATTTTAATGGAGTTGTCTAACTTTAATTGACATTGAAAAAGACCATGTAAAGCTACATATGAGCCACATCCAAAAAAATACAAGCTAAAATTAAGGTTTGCATCATTTGTAATCTTTGTAGTTATTTTTGTATTTTTTGAGCTCACGAGGTCACAGCGGTGTGTTTTACATATTTGCTATCATTTTGTTTGTTTTGAAACTTTGTGAAAATATACAAGATCCACAATCTATCAACACATGTGCCTTATATGGATTTTTATCTCAATTTTTTATCAAGATATTCTCAAGGCTTAGTGAACATTTTCATTGACATGATGCACTGAAAGGGTACAAACAACCATCCAACAAACCATTGTGCATGTTGTACTAGATGAATATCAAAGTATTGAATATGATTCAATATGGGTTCTTGATTTATATTTTTAGACTTATTACATTTTAATTTTTTAGGTTTTTATAATGTGATTTAATTTATTTGTGACCTTAATTAGTTATTTGTCACTTTTGGACACTTTTCAATTATTTCTTAAAAATTAGTTGGAACTACCAGTTAACTCCAATTCACTGTCTCAGTACTCGAATGAATTCCCAAGTGATGTAACCCACTTTTAGTGTTATTTATTTTAAATTAAAGTGCATTTAATTCAATTCTTATTTTTTATGGAATTTTGGATTTCACTTTTTCTAATTATAGCTTTTGGTAATTAACTTATAGTGGCTTCTTTTATGATGATAACAAATCTATCAATTAGTGTTAGTGGTACTATTAGTTGTATGTTAAGTTTATCTTTAATTAGCTTAAGTTATATTAGAGTATAATTTTATAAGTCTAATTATAGATTAATTAGTTTTAAATTAAATTTATTTATTTAGTTTTTAATTTATATTTTTCTTGAAATAAATTATCATGCAAGTTGTAGTCATATAAAATCTCACTTGAGTGCAATGAGTGTTACTTAATACCACCCATCCCTAGCTTAGCCCTAAACCTATCTTAGGGAATATCGTGACACATATACAAATTTTGTGTTGACCTTACACATCCATAAACATCTCAAAATCAATCTTAGACCCTCCCCTCAGGATCTAGGCCCCTAATGCCTTAGGTTTTTCCACCTAGACACTAGCATTGTACTTTGGACACTATCACCCCATGCTAGTGTCCCACTTTCATAGATAATGTCCCTTGCCTAATTTCAACCCCAACAGATATATTTTAAATTCCTAAGACACCTATGGTTATCCTACAATTATTTTAAACCTCGCATAAGTGCCATATCAATATAAATAAATGGTTTTTTGTCCTATATACACTAGATGGACATCAAATTCAAAATAAAAAAAATCTTAGAATAAGTTGTGCACAATCAATGTTATTGATCCCTATTATATCCTAATTCTATACCAATCATCTACAACCATCCCAAGCCTAAAATACATAGATTTATAATCTCAATACTCATTTAAAGAACTTAAGTTAACAATCATACTATCATTCACTTGTACTTACACCAAGTGCTTAGGTAGGAGAACTACATCGATCTTGATCCATCTTTAGAGTATTGGTATGTAGGTAACTCTCAACATAGTCGAGTGTTAATGATGTTCAACCTACCTAGCTAACATCACACTTTTTCTAGTTATGATATTAAAATACCCTAACAATATGGAGTTATAGGGTTTGCTCATAAATCAACTCAAAATAGTGCATAGATAGTGAATCAAAACTCATCCACACATGTACGGGAAGGTCAAACTCAACTAGAGGTGTACCCAAAAGATTAAATAGTTCCTACACAAAGGACATTAGAACTAAAAGTAAGACACTAACACCTAAACACTGCTATCCAAGTATAATGCTAGTGTCTAAGAGGGTTTTTTACACTTATACCCTATTTATGACACTCAAATATGCTTCCACACTAGTTTTCAGCCTCTAGATCATCTATCTCACTCAGTTTCTAGCTAAGTATTTATTTATGTCATTCTTTACTATTTTTATAAATATTAGATTAGGTCAATTCTTACACATATTACTGGCTATATTTATTACGTATTTATACCCTAATTTATTATACTTTAACCCTATAACAACCTAGGGCTTACACTCCATAAAACCTAAAAAGTTAAATCATTTGGTGAACCTAACTTACTTCAAATATTGTCCAAAATAACTTAGACCTAAATGATCTTATGGTTTGTATCCTTTTATTTTTTATGCTCATAATTTAATTCTATAATTTTAGATCTTATTTATCTTATTTTTTCAATCTTCCATAGATTAAATTTCTAAAAAGGTTCAAAATATACCACATTTTATTTTCCTACTTTAAAACCTACAATGGTAGATTCCAATAATCAATTAGATGAGACTGATAAGTGATAATTGTAAGATTTAATTTTTGAACATTAAGATATGCAAGATGAACTTATCCATATTGTCTTAAAAAAAAATCATAAATCCAAAAATGGTCAATCTTCTAAACCTTCAGATGCCAATATTATTACACCTACTTTGGGGACAACTCAAGATGTATAACAACTTATTCTAACTCAAAAACATTAAAAATGGAAACACCTATAATGGATAGTTATTCATCTATATATGTAGAATCTTTTATGCATGAGATCATGATCTGTAGGCCAAGAAGTTAAATCTTCAGCAGGGTGATATTAGGCCATCTCATGCCTTGGTTTCTCGTGTTGTTTTACATACACCTTTGGTACAACATATAGTGGAAAATACTTTTCCATATAGATTTGTGGCACCTGAGATTACTCTATATGATGGTAAGGGTGACCTAGAACACCATCTACAAACTTTCCATGCAACATGTTTAGACTAGGTGTCTAATGATTAGATCCTTATTAAGTTATTCCCTCACAGTTTAAAGGATTATGCACTACAATGGTTTTATTATATTCCTAATAAATCTATCATATCATTCAATCTATTTGTAGATATATTTTTAGCACACTTTTCAATCAATATCAGTGATAAGCTTTCCTATGCTTAAGTGGCAAAACTCAAACTAAAGTCTAATGAGCCAATATATGAATATGTCTTGCAATATAAAACTATATTAGTAAAGATGACTAGACCCATGGTAGATATAGAACTCCAAGACATATTCAAGTAGATTTTTTTATTGACATTGCATGAATTTATTCTATTCAATAAGTTTCCATAGTTAATATATCTTTATCATATAATAATGGAATGGGAAGTCAAGCTTTTATCCATGGTCAAACTAAAGTACACAACTAGATTAAATTTAACTTCTAAGAGTTTCAATAATCCCCATACAAGGTAAATCCCAATGAGAACATGAATGATTCAAAATTTATAGTTAATGCAACTTCCAATACACCTCCTTGCTTGGTCTTATTAGCTCCTCCAAGGAAAACTTTCATGACTCCCTCAATATACACCATATGTTCTACAAGAACTCTTGGAATGTAATGTCATATCTCTCCCTCCCATCAAATAGGTTGATATGACTAGGCCTATTCCAAAGAAATATGATTCAAATGCATTTTACAACTATCACATGGCACCAGATCATGCTATAAATAAATTCATTAAATTGTGACATAAGATACAAGATTTAGTATAAGCTAATATCATTGATATCAACACTACTATAGAGGCACCTAGACCAAAAAAATGGAAGCAAAAACATTGAAAATATTTTTAGGTATATTTTCAAAGCATACAACTAATGAGACAATATGCACTTTAGGTGTTTATTATATATATTAGGCACATCCACCACCAGCATCCTATCAAACTCAAATTATGGACCACACCCTCTAAATAATATCATTGGGGTGTATCATACTATAGTTCTAACTATACCTCTTATCACTTTTTTAGAGTAGGAGATAGTTAATGATGGCATAAATTTATATGCACTCTTTATTTGAGCCTACATTGAGCATCATCCTATTTAGAGTATCATGGTTGACAATGGGTCAAGTGTTAACATGTGTACTATCACACTTCTACAACACTTGGGTTATTTAGAGTAGTGCATTTCTTAGACATATATAGTTATTCATGGTTTCAGTGGCTATGTCTAGATCTTCATCAAAGAGACAGTTCTACCACTACATGTTGGGCTTGCACATGTGACCACTATATTTATAGTTGTACCTAATGCTGACACATTTGACATGTTAATGGGTAGGCCTTGGATATAATAACTTTGAGCCATTTCAGCCATCATACATAGATGTATCAAATATATACATGCTAATCAGGTGGTTATAGTTGAGGGCCTACCATATGAGTATCCTTTACCTATTCCATAGCCAATTATACAACAAAAATTAAATCCTACTCAAAATAAAGAGTTTATGATCACACATTCGATATCATTTGATCCACCAGTGTAATTGAGGTCTAATCCTATAGTAGTACTATATACACATAATATTTTCAAACTTTTATTGATTATTGACACTTTGTATCTTGTAGAAACCCATCGAGTCTCAATCTCTATGAGTACATAACTTAAGAGGTACATCTGGAAAGGGGTGGATAGACCATTGGTTCTTTGTAATATTCTTATCCCTTTTACCACTTGGTATATACACACTTGTCTCTTGAAACCATTATCCTTAAGCTTTTTCTTCTCTATTGTACCCATTATAGGCATTTTCTATAATTTATCCTCCTTTTCCTCACCTAAATCCCTTTTTATCAGTCATTTATGCTAGGTCAACTAGATTGAACCTATATAGTTTCATGTAATTTTCACTTAGGAATTAGGAATCATGGGTCGACCTAGCTCGATACCTAGTAAATTATTATCTAAAATTATGTTAGGTCAACTGGGTCAACCTTGTTGGCTAGGATTTTTAGAAGGGTCAAGGGTCCAATCTACCTATAAATATAATCTCATTTCCATAAATTATTAAGAATAAGTGAAATAAGAAGTAAGAGCTAATGAACATTTGCTTATTGACCATTCTACTTGAGAAGTAAAGCTTAGGGTTTCATACTTTCTTTGAAGATATGGATCTTGTATTATCAATAAGTCTTTTGGATGCATTGATAGGTTGTTTATCCTATAGCTGATTTGTCTTTGTCATCCATACATACCAAAATAACCTCTTGTGAAGCACCTTATCCAAGGGAGAGATTGAGGTTTCGCATGTTTGTCTTTAAAGGTAAATATTCTTAACTTTATTTCTCCTTTGTAAGAGTAGATAGATATGCATTTGTGCTTCTGTTTCATGTATTAGGATTATGTATACATTGACATGAGTATATGTATGTTTAGTTTTATTATTCCTAACCCCCACTTTAAGCGGTAAGTTTTGGTGAGCACTATATTAGATTTACTTTACTTGTTATTAGTATAGGTGAAATATCAAAACTCAGGACCCCCTTAGGTTTATTACATGATTGTGTTAGACTAGAGGCTTTGGAACCCTCCTTAGCATGGTGTATTATGGTAAGAGATCCCCTAATCAGGTCTACTAGATCCTTATATTGGTCATGCTCCCACTTAACAAATGTGTCCCCAATCAAAAGTGTATGGTATGATCTATCTTCTCCAAGTTAGGATTGATTTATAGACATGATGCATTTTTTATTACATACATCCTAGTCAACCTAACGTGAATCTAACCATTGTAGGATATGTTTCACTTATTTTCATTATTTTATCATTTTATTTTTCATATATTTGTGATGTTAGGTCAATTTTATTGACACAATACTAACTTTTGTGCACAGGTTTGACACATAGTCACATCAAAACAACTATGTTTTGTTTATGCAAGTTTTCTAGAATTTTATTTCAGACTACTAGGTTGACCTAGTCCACCTTGTAAATTTTCAAGCATCAGATTTAGACTACTAGGTTGACCCAGTCAACCTTGTATATTTTAGGCAATCAGCAATAGGTTTCTGCAAAGCTTGGTCGACCCAATCAACATAGTTAGCTGGAATTTCAAGCATTTAGCAAGGTTTTTCAATATCAATCTCACTTCTCTAAATCTTCCAACCCACAAAGGTTCCTTTATATATTTCTCTCTATTTCCTTACAGTTTTATTTTTCACAATTTACATTCTTTGAAACTAGCCCTATATAGTTAACTAGGTTGACCCTGTTGACGTAGTTTTATATTCTATATTCCATTTAGAAAGCTAGGTTGACTCTATCGATGTAGTTCACTTTTAGAACTTTTTGATTTTATAACACAAGGGTGACCTTGTTTAGTATTAGTTGCATATACTATCAACTAAATTGATAATGTGCTATGTTTCAAAGTTAGAATTAAATCTTATATGTTAGTAATTAGATCACACTTTCATTTCTTATTGCTTGCATGCTTATAATAGATCACATGATCTAATTATGTGGTTTTAAATATACCATTTAATTTACACTATTTTATTTTTTATGCACACACAACCAAATCAAAAAAATTTAAAAAGCATTTTAATAATTGTCTATCTAAAGCCAACCTACTTAAACTTCATCACCAAGGGGGAAGTCGACTTGGTTTTATATCCAAGTATAAATGTGTGGTTAATGGTATATTTTGGCTAAGCATCTGACACCCTTATCACTATGGTATGTGAAGTGAGAAGGTAGGCCCCAATACCAAGCCTGTACCATTATCAATATAGATCCCTTTCAGCCTAAACATATTGAAACCATCCTTAGATTGATTTCTAATTCCTTGCTTATAGAAAAACTACTTATCACATCTTAAAATCATATGCAAATAATCTAATAACATTTAGGTTGACCACTTAATTAGCTTTTACTTTTCAAGTTGATTACTTGTTCTTTGCTCAATTGGATCTTATATTGCAAAAACTTGCATTAACTAAAGTTGGTGCAAGGTTTTGTGTTGTGTGACTCAATTGGAACAACTGCATTGATCTAATTGATTGTGTTTTTCCATTTAGTTCTTACTTTTCAAAATAACTAAAAAATTATTCTTGTTTCAATACATAGTCATTTTAGTCAACATAGTCTCTTTCAAACTATTTTTTTCCTATTTACTATGTTAGGTCAACCCAATTGATCCTATACACTTTTTTAACCTCTATCTACTATGTTAGGTCGAATCAATTGACCCTATATAAATTATAGGCCATGTTCCCCATGATAAATCAACCCAATTGACTCTATATAGTTTCTATCACTTCCTATTTTCTTGATTTCTCATCTCTTTTGCCTAGTTTAGTCTTTCTCCTTCATCATGAATTTTTTGTTTGAAGACAACACTAAGTTGAATTCAACAAACATGATGAGTTTCACCAATCCTCATAGGGTCTCCCATACGTAGAGTAGGGCTCCTATCTTGGATGAAAGTAATGTTCATATAGCCACTCACACAGGAAACTATGGGATCCCTCCTCATTCCTCTTCACAATGTAGTCCTTTCTTCTCCTTAGAATATCAAATTAAATTAGAGTATAACCTTAAAATCTTTTTTCTTTATCTCTGAGTTTCCTCAACATAGAGGAAAAGATCCCTATACCATTTACCATCTCATGATTAGTGGTCAATTCGAAGAGCCTCATTCACCTACTCCCATGTTTTCAAATGGATTTAGGGGCACCACTTTATTTTATTCTCATCTCCTTCCCTTGATTATGACCCCTTCTTATACCATGATCTCTTCTTATTTAATTTTTTTTACCTCCATACTTAGTATCTCCACTAATATGGTAGGTTTTACATCTAGTGGGCCTCTTATAAGATCTACTATCCTTAATCCTTATACTAGTGCATCATTTGCTACCCAAGGAAATCATCCTTCTACTGCTTTCTCTTCTCATCCCTTCACTAGTCCATCTTTTACCACACAAGCAAATTTTACTACTATTGCCTCACATTCTCATAGTTCCTCTCAAGCTCTTATCAACACCAATAGTGGTACCCAAGCCACTAATACCAACTCTAATACTTCAAATAATCCTAAATAAAAACACCAACTCTTGTTACAAACACTTAATCAAATGAATACTTTTCAAGCTCATAATACAAATCAAATGATGAGAATGCAAAATCACCTTCTCCATCTTCAAAATAATCCTCAATCAACATCTTGGGGCATGCATAATCAAAATGTTCCCCCTCCTCCTCTTTGAAATTCCCAAGGAAATCTCATCCCTCAACCTCTTTTTGTCAAAAATATAATTAAACATCTTCAAAATGAGCCTCTTATCACTCAAATTGCTAATATTGATATAGGAGGTATTGCCCCTACCATTTACTATAATGGATCAACTAATCCTACCCTTCATCTTAAAAAAATTGTAAATCTTTATAAGGATTAGGTCAAATTGAATACCTTTGTCACTACCATTCTCTTAGCCAAAACCCTCATAGGTGATGATTTAGATTGGTAAAACCAACTTAAAACTCATTCTATTACTAGTTTGAAAGATTTAGTAAGTGCTTTAGTCTAAGAGTTTTAATCTAGTGATCTTCCTAAAAACACTTTGGCCCACATCATAAATTATAAAGAACTTGAAAATGAAACTACCCAAATTTTTTTTAAAGGTGGAAAACATTGTCCAAAAAATATGAACATAACATGGCTGATGATAACCTTTTCCATCTCTTTACCAATGCTCTTCTTCCCAAGTTACAATATTAGGTCTGTACTATCTCTCCACATATCTTAGAAGAGGCTATTGACCAAGCTAAACATCAATATTTTTTGATGCATTAATTTAAGACACCCCAACCTTATGTGGGTCCTCATCTCTTACATAAGAACAATAATTTTAATGCTACCAATGATGGTGTCATGTATTCTTATGATACCATTCACACTATTCAAGTTATTATTCCTAGCTAATCTTTGGAACCAACTCCCTCTTCTCAACAATATACCAATCCTGATTTATCTTCACCTAATAAAATCAATGTTCACAAACCCATATCCTCATCTAAATTACATAAACATCTACCTAGGCCTCTACCATGAGAACTTGATCACACTGATCTTATTAAAATCTTGGCATGATCCTAACAAGTTTTGTTGGTTTCATACTAGATGGGGTCATTCTCATGAGACCTGTAGGTAACTTCATAATTTAGATATGGATTTTCTTCTTGGTCCCAATTTTGATCATGATTCTATCATTTGAAAGTGTCAATAAACCTATGACATTACTTTTAAGGATCATGAAGCTAATAATAAAACTCAAGCCTTGAATCAAGCTAATGCTCATTTGGATATCTATAAATACCCTCTTCCTAATCACCAACCTAATCAAGATACCCAAGACAATCCCACCCCTTCCACTAAAAATGTAGAAAGTATTTTTGGCCCAACTCCTGAAGAAAATGTGGTTAATATGCCTAATATATGAAGGGTGGTTGCTTTTATTGATCCTTAACCTATCTACACTCCATTATCTCACACATTTCATGTTATTATCTAGGATTCTTCTCC
This sequence comes from Torreya grandis, assembly GCA_037957365.1. Taxonomy (NCBI): domain Eukaryota; kingdom Viridiplantae; phylum Streptophyta; class Pinopsida; order Cupressales; family Taxaceae; genus Torreya; species Torreya grandis. Next base: position 3,608,353 of record JARHVA010001232.1, read on the forward strand.
AACTCACTTAAATGAGTTGGGGCAAGATGACCTTATAACCTTTGATGAAAAACTTATAACTCCTTTAGGTAACACTTCCTATTCTATTTCTACCATCCATCCATCTTTACCTCACACCAATGACAATCAAGTTTTTATCAACACTTCTTCTACCCTTTCTCAACACCAACCTAAACTAATTAATTCATATTTACAACATAATTTACAACCTTGTTCTAAACCTTCTCCTTCTTATCAACACAAATTCCAATGCACTTTAGCTTTTCCTTTTGAGGATCTTATTACTCACTATGCACCTATTTCTAACAATCTCCTCATGGGTTCTAATGAGTGGGATCTTGTCATGGAACTCACTAATCTCCCATCCCAAATTACATTCCTTAAACTTATAAAGACCTCTCCACATCATATAAACCATATTATGTAACTCTTATTTGAAATGAACATGACTCATCCTCACATAATAGGACATGAAGTAACCTTATCTGGATTTGAAGATAGCATACCACAATAATGTGAAGAGATGTCCATCCATGTTGATGAAATAATGGACACTTCTCTTTCCTTAAAATTTCATATCACTTTTAGGATTATCAATGAGATATTGCTTCATGTGGATGATCCTCATTTATTCATTAGTGTCTAAATTGGTGATACCCAAGTCAAGCATGCTTTGATTGATGAAGGTTTTGGCACATATGTTTCCTCTCTTTATTTTATCAAAAACCTTGGATATTTTGAATATCATCTCAAATCCACACGTAACACATGATAAGTATATTATTGAAGTTAAATGCCTCTTGTAAGTTGTGTGGCTTCCCATTACCATCCCACCTGTCACCATTCATGTGAAGGTGATGATATTTAAATTTCTTCTTTTTTATAACATCCTACTTGGTAGGCTATGGACTCATTGTATGAGAGTAGTTATTTAATCTGCTTGCCAATGCATTAGATTCCCACACAATGGATCCATGTATAGGATTCAAGGTGACACTAACCCTTATAATTTCAAAAAACTCCAAGACCATGGTATCTTCAAGATTCTTACTCTTGAACCTTTGCCCAGTGTTTCATTCTATGAGTCTTAATGGTTCAACTTTCCAATCAACTCAACTCGAGGTTACACTGGTCATCTTGAACTCATTAGAAATATTCCCCCTAACCTATTAGATTTTGATGATGATGATCCTAATTAGATCAACCTAAATTAAAAAATTTTGATCTCTCACTTCATCTCATCTTTCAACTTCCTGCTTCTTTACATCTTCATTCTCGCAGACCTCCTTGTGATGATATTCTCATTGTCTTGATTAATACTTAGAATTATATTCAATACACTTCATTAGATGATAATATCATCACTAATTTCATCATTTATCTTCACACCCCTAACTATGATGATGGTTACACCTTAGATTATCCATTCTTAGGTGGTTTTGTTCAAGCCCATGATGATGAGATTATTCATTATCATTATTCTTTGCTTCAATATTTTAGTGATTTTTTCCATGTTCCATCATTTATAGTTCCTAATTTTAGTATTTTTACTTTTTATCATAGGTTAGAGATGGTGTTGACACCTCTAGATTCTGAGGAACCTCATAAGAGTATGCTCATGGATCATGTTATGACTGGACCTTACCATTTTGCTAGGTACACTAATCCCTATAGTTTGTTTATACTTAAAATGAATACAACCCTTATTTATCCTTATTTATACCCCTCCCCTCCCTTATTATAGACTACATCAGATCCCATTCATACTCCTACTATACTTGAGCCCATCCTTTCTCCTACTATAGTTGAGCCTATTTCTACTTCTATTGTCCCTAAGTCTATCCCTACTTCTGATCCCATTGCTCTTTCTATTGAGCCTAGTACCATTATTTCCCCAACATCACCTTATCTTGGTGATGGTTAACTTATTTTACAATAGATGGATCCATTTCCCACCAAATAGGCCAATGAGCCTTTCCAAGCTCCTTTCATTCCTATTATACCTCCTTTTATAAGTACTTATACTAAGCCTACTCATAGGCATATCTATTACTTCCATGGCATAAATAACCATTCTTCCACACATTGTCACAAGTTATGACAATATATTGATACTTTGTGTCCTTCTTCCCCTTAGTCCTTAGACAAGACCATACCTCCCCCAAAGCTACTCCCTTAATGTATTCCCAAGTATAGAGAGGTGAATTGTCTTTGGCACCAATGTGGAACCCATCACACTAATCATTGTTGCATCCTTCAACAACACATTAAGGATAACCTTATAGATATTATCTAACCTTATACTATTCCTCCCATAGGTCATTATCTCAAGAAGGCTCCCCCTTCTTCTCCCATGGTTCCACATCCTATGGTTCCATCCCCTCCTATGGTCCCTTGATCACCTTCTATTCCTCCACTTGTGACTCCTTCACCCATGGACCTTCCCTCACATGTGGATCCTTCTCCACCTATGAGTCCCTCACTTTTGGATCTTTATCCACCTATGAGTCCCTCAACCATGGATCCTTCTCCACTTGTGATTCCTTCACTTGTGGATACTTACCCATTGGTGATTATTGCATCTCCCATAAAGTTTGATCTCATGCATTTTTTTGAGCATCCTTTGCCTGATATCCCTCTTCAACATGATTTATCTAGCATTCCTAATTTTTTTTGTTGAGGAGATTAGAAAAGAAGTATTTTTCCTAGTTTTCACTAAAGATTGATGAGACATTAGCAATAGTTCACATCCAACTTCATAGATATCTATTTGATATTCTAGATAATGTGTGTCAACATATTTATCAATATTTATGAGCACATGCATAGTGCTTTTACATTTTAATTTATATTAGACATATGCTCAAATCCTATCTTTATCTATTTTCTATATCATTTGACATTGTGTCATATTCTTATTTATCTTACATAGTGACTTTAATTTCGCACCTTATATATTGCTTATATTTTCATTTATGTTTTCTTCTAGATGTCTTCTTTATCATTGCTTTATTTTAATTCTTGAATTTCTTTCTTAAAAACTCCCTTTCTTTCTCTTCCTTATTGTTTGCTTTCTTATCTCTATTTTTAACTTATAATTGTCATTGTGACTTGGTTATACAAACATGGTTCCCTTTAGTCATTCCCTCTTTACCATGTGATCAATTAGTAAATAATTAATCTCATTATATTCTCCTTTCACTAGTCCACTTTAGATCTCCTTTTTTGCCTTTCTTCCCTTTTTGTAAACTAAGCATATACACGGTTGAGATTTGAGATAACATGTTTGTTGATTGTTAAGCCTAAGTGTCTTAGTCAGTCTTGTCTTTGGTTACTTAGCTTCCTTTATCCTAAGCCTAAAACTAATTCATGTGTATCACTTTATATCTCATGTTTGGTCATTCCAAGTCCATATGGAGGAGGAATATTAAAAGCCTTAAAAATATTTAAAATCCAAATCATTAAACAAAAGGTAATGATATAGCAGGAAAAAACATTTCAAATTATTAAAAGTTAAATCATATTAAAAGACGTGATTCAAAGCACATATCCTTCTTCTAGTCAAAACTCAAACTCTAAAGTTTGCCTCATGTTAGAGCTGAGGTCTATTAGGGTGCGGAAGGCTAGTAGATTAGAAAAGGAGAATAAAAAAGTATTTTAGTGCTACCTATTTTTCATGCAAGTACCCAATCTTCATCATAGACCAACGGCTCTATAAGGGGTCCTGAGGAATAGGGAACACATCATGGGAAGGTAGATCCATTTTAATTTGACTGTACTAATCTACCTTCATGAGTTGATCTTAGTAGCATGCTTATTTGCCTACATAGCTTTGTGTCTATAATGAATAGGTTTCCTTTGTACATTGATGGTCATTAGTCACTTAGTGTCTTCTCATGTCCATAATATGCCTCTTATCTCCTAAGTTTATCTCATAATACACCTATGTTATTATTTTTACATTCCCCTTTTCACTCTTATATTCCTCATATTTCCTCTTAAGAAATATTGTTTTGTTCATTAATCACTCCCCTTGGGATTCCATTTGTGAGTTACATTATAAGACTATGGATAGGACCTGGCCTTCCTTATAAATTATTGGAATTTCATATTCCTATTACCAACATCCCTTTATTACCATATTTTCATATTTATTCCACCTTATTGGTGATCCCTTTGTGAGTTGCAGTGTAAGACCATGGATAGGACCTTGCCTTCCTCACAAAATTTTCCAATAATCCAAGTCACAAACAAAATTACATGTGTCAAATATGGGATAAGATGTGATTGATTATGAAGTTACACATCATTTCCATGCTTCCCATATTGATTTAGTATGTTTTATGCTTACTTTATTTCTCTTTCACTTTTATCTTCTTATTTTTTGATAGTCCAACCATTTCTTGAATTTTTCATACTTCCCAGTGTGAATTTGTGTGATAAATTTAAGATCAAATCTTGCTAATTTTAATTTTATTTTATACTTCCCAATGTGATTTAGCATGATTGATTGACTTAATTGATTTATTTTTATACCATGTGTTCTTTTTCAGATTGTCCACTTTATTACATTATTTTCATACTTCCCAATGCGATTTAGTGTGATTTTCCTTATTTTAATTTGGTGCCAAATCTTTCACTTGGTTTAAAAACAAAAATTTTACCATCTTGTTTATCCCTTTTAGTTATTTATACTTAGTAATTTTCTTGTTATTACACATTTCCCAACTTGAAATAGTGTGTAGTATATTTGTTTTTTATTGATTATATTTTACTAGGTTCTTTTTACCGATTTCTTTTTTACCATGCATGTGTTCTACATAATGCTAGAAAAGAAACCACACCATATATATTTCCCATAGCATATAAAACAAATAGCTAAATACATGTGCTAGAAAGAAATATATCTAAGGATAAACAACCATAACCATAATGATAAACATATACAATCAAATATTCAACTACCAAAATGAAACATACATGCATACATGTGTGTGTGTGTGTGTGTGTGTGTGTGTGTGTGTGTGTGTGTGTGTGTGTGTGTGTGTGTGTGTGTGTGTGTGTGTGTGTGTGTGTGTGTGTGTGTGTGTATGTATATATATATATATATATATATATATATATATATGTACACACACACACACACACACACACACATAATGAGTTTTAATACAACAATCCAACCATATACCATTTTCCATATCTATGGTTGGGCCCCTTCCTACCTCTCTTGTGGCTTAGCCACGCTGATTGTAAATGCCTTGGTCTGACCCCTCTAAATATAATGTTGTAATGAGGCTATCTGAGATCTCAATCTTGACACCTACCCCTATAGATGAGCTATTTGAGCCTATACCTATGCAAACTAGGCTAGGGTCATTAGATGTGTCACTCTTTCCTATTCCAATACCTATGTCATATGGGTTAGGTTCATTGCATGTGTTACTCTCTCTTGGGCATGTGCCTATGTCATATATGTCACTATCACCAGATATGTGGCTCTCTCCTTAGCTAGGGCCTATCATTCTTATGCCTTTCCTATGCTCATCTTTTCTAGTGGTTTCATCCCCTCTCTACATGTTCATAGATACTTTATGACCTCTCCATCTAGTCTAAACTAGCTCGCTTGAGATAGGGCAGATGGTACCCTATGATCCTCCAATGTCTTAGGGTTGTATGACATCATAACCTCATCTAGGACATAATGGAGTGCTCCCCTCACTAGGGACCCCCATTTTATCTCCTCATCCTCTACCACACCTAAAAAAATCATACACTATATATATATATATATATATATATATATATTAGATCACTGATATATCTTAAAATCTATCTCTAGTCTATTTTCAAGTAAACTTAAGTAAAATTTAATCACATTTTATTACCTGTCTATGTGTTGTTTACTACTATCTCTCCATCTATGCTACTAATAAGCATAGTCTCCCCATCCATGTATCCTTCAGGCACCTCCTCTATCAGTTGTCTTCTAAAAATAAATCTTGTAGTCACCACTCATGCTTGACTTAGGCTATGTTGGATGGTCTCTCTATCATCTAACTCTATCTGGTCCACCTATTAGGTCATCTAAGATGGTGATAGTCTGTACTCTCTTACTCCTAATACCTCCACTGATATCATGTCCATAGTGGTTGCTACTCCTCCTACTATGAAGATAATGGTGGTACCTCTAGTGCTCCTACCTCTGCACCCATATCCTCTCACTCTATTACCTATCATGTTTGACTAATCCATGGTCTCTCATGACATGGCCTGAGCATCGACCTCACTACTGATGGACCTAGTCCTCCTCTCCCCCATGGATCTCTTACATACTAGGCCTAAAATGTGGGTACCACTATTCATGCCACTAGGTGAGGAAAACCCATCTACCTTACTACTTGTGCCACCAGATGTGGCTTTATCTACCAGGTGTATTGCCTTGTCACTTCTATATATGCCAAAGTTGGTGCTACTATATCCCAACTAGGCCATATCATAGTTATGTGCCCATATGGCTATCATACTATATATAATCATCTCACTATATATAACACTGACATATGGGTCATGGACCATGCTATAGAGTCCTATCTCCATCTCTGTACCTAAGGTAACCTATCATTGACTGCATGAGATAACCCAATTAGTTGATACATGGGGAACCTCTCATAGATCCATGCCATTAATATTATGATCGATCCCATTTACTTTTACCCTCTAGACATCACTCCATACATGTCATGTATGAGTTTTACCCAAATGACATATCTTAAGTCATACAAGACCCTCTCCTCTAATATCATCCAGCTCAAGGATATCACAAAGAATGGTATCTTGCCATCTGACTTGTGGTACAACACTCATGACATCACAAACCCTATCAAAACCTTTTGGATGTCCAAAATATTTTTTGTATATACATCAAACATATTCACCTTTAATCTAAGGTATATCATCTCTGAGCCCATTGCCCATATGGCTAAGGCTCTCCTCTCCTCCTTGCTATTAGGTACTCCTATGACTATAGGTGTCCCTTTTATGGGTAATCTTAGGATGGCATGCACATCCTCTAAGGTGATATCCACCTCTATAGTATCCCCATCCACCTCCCACCTAAAGTTGTTAGTCAATCATTCCCAACATCACAACAACATGACTAATAGATCTGAGTTAAAGGGTATCCTACACCTATCTACTATGTTACCTAGGCCCAAAGAAATCAATCTAGCTCTATCCTCTATCAATAGGTGCTCAAATAAGTCTGGGAGCCATGATGCATCCACCAAATGCCAAAATATCTAACATCCTTGTAATTAGAAAACAACAAAAGATGTATTAGACCTTTTATGTCATGTATAATCAAAATACATTCTTTTCAAATACAAAAACAAGCCTAAATTACTTCAATCTATTCATTTTTAATCAATTATACCTATTTATAGCCTACTCAGCCCTCTTAGCACCTAGTTGGTCATTTTGGGCCCTTTTAGCACTCTTTTGGCCTTTTATATGCATTTTTGTACTATTTTGGTCCTTTGGTCAAACACTAGTTTGACCAAAATTTCCCTATTTTTACTTGGTTGAATTAAAAATATAAGTCAACCCTCTTATTTATCCCCCCTTTAGTACTACATTATCATACTAGACTTTTCTGCTCAGTTGGCAAAATTATACTAGGTCAACAATTTGAAAAACCAACTATGTCAGCACAAACCTACTAGGTCGACTGGTTTGACCTAGTTGTTTTTCCCTGTCGACTCCTTACATTTTGCAAAATGTCTTATGACACTTATTTCCCCAAACCTATCAAAACCATTTCCATAATTAGTTTTTTCTACTCTTATCATCTGATTTGAGTTCATTAACATGTTTAGAAATGCTTAAAAACACAAATTACTAAATATACACTTAAATCACTTAAATATTCAAAAATTGGTTTGAGACTCTCAATTACCTGCCTGTAGTACACCTGATGCCACCTCTAGAAGTCCCTCTCACCTAGCCTATCATATCCTCACCATCCTAGCTCATGTTTTCTCTTAAAGCTCTTTTTCTCTCCTTCACAAGTCAAAAATAGCAAATGACTTTCATTTCAACCTATTTAAAATCACTTTTTAAAAATCTTAATCTTTCAAATATTTTCCATCATATTCCTTATTTTTAATCTATCTTTATTTTTTACTCATCTATTTTTCAAACTTAAAATGTTCTAGAATAATTATGATCTAGAGAATATTTTCCACTACTATATGCCTCTTTTCCAAAAATTTCAATTTTTGGCTATTTTTGCTCTAACTTCTATAAGTTCACTTAATGTTCTTCACATTGGACACCTTCACTTCTCTTTCAATTTAATTATTTATCTACAACACTAAGGTATGTATTTTTCAATTCTATCTTTTCATTTATCTTATTTTCTACTTACTACATCTTACTTAGCATCAACATTATGTGTTAACATGTTCTATTTCCTGAAGCACCATCCCATGTTACACTCATGTGACATGTGATGAGCTTCAAGTGGGGCATACGTATACACATAATATTTTGAAACTTTTATCAATTACTAACACTTTGTATCTTTTAATAATACATCGAGTCTCAACCTCTCTAAATGTATGCCTTAAGGGGTGCACCAATAAAGGGGTGGGCAAACCATTGGTGCTTCACAAGATTATTGTCCTTTTTGCCACTTATTATCTACATACTTATTTCTTGAAACCATTATCCCTAAGATTGTTCTTCTCTATTGTACCCATTCCAAGCATTTTCTATATTTTATCTTCCTTTTCCTCACCTAAATCCCTTTTATCAATCAGTTGTGCTAGGTTGATTGGGTCAATCCTGTACAATTTTGGGTAATTTTCATTTAGGAATTAGGTTATCCTTTAGCCGACCTAGCTCAGGACCTAGTGAATTATTATATAAAATTGTGCTAGGTTGACTGGGTTGACCCTATCAGCTAAGATTTTTGGAAAGCTCAAGGGTCAAATCCACCTATAAGTACAAGTTCATTTCCATCATTTATTAAGAACAAGTGAAATAAGAAGAGTGAATGAACATCTACTTATTGACCATTTTACTTGAGAAGTAAATCTTAGGGTTCCATACTTTCTTTGGAGATACGAATCTTGTTTTGTGGAGAAGTCTTTTAAATGTATTTATAGGTTGTGTAGCCTAGAGCTGATTTGTCTTTGTCATCCTTACATACCACAACAACCTCTTGCAAAGTACCTTGGTCAAGGGAGAGATTGAGGCTTAGTGGGTTCATCTTCAAAGGTAAGTATTCCTAATTTTATTTCTCCTTTGTAAGAGTAGATAGATATGCATTTGTTCTTATCTTCCATGTGTTAGGATTCTATATAAATTGATGTGAGTATATGTCTTCTACGTATGTTTAATTTTATTGTTTCTAACCCCCACTTTATGCCACAAGCTTTGGTGAACACTAGATTATATTTACTTTACTAGTTATTAGTATATATGAAATATCAAAATTTTAGACCCCCCCCCTTAGGTTTATTATATGATTGTGTTAGACTGGAGGCTTTAGAACCCTCCTTAACATGGTGTATTATAGTAAGAGATCCCCTAATTAGGTCTAGCAGATCCTTATATTGATCATGTTCCTATTTAACAAATGTATCCCCAATCAGAAGTGTATGGTATGATCTATCTTATCTAAGTTAGGATTGATTTATAGACATGATGTATTTATGATTACATACAAGTACCACATATGCATACTCTCCTATAGAGACCCTTATTATAGATACCTCTTCATCAGAGACATGTGCACTTAGAGAATAATTTTTAGCACATAGTAAGAATACAAAGCACAGAATTAGACAAACACATAGAAAAATAGTCATACATGGATCAATTTTGGTTTGCATAAAAAATTCAAAAGGACATTATCACTAAAATTTGAACATGAATGCCCCAATTCTACCATCCAAGGTACAACACTATTGTCTAGTAGCCCAAAAATAAGAAAAATCCAGATTTGATAAAATGACATAGCAATTATAGCCTATATTTACATAGTTTTAATCATAGGTTATCAGATTTGATCAATATATGCTTATATTTATAGAGAATCATAACAAGTTTTATCAAATTTGGGGAATAATGCATGGCATGATCACTCTCACTTTAGTTTCATAAACATAGACACAAATTTCTATAACTTAGTCTAGAATCCATATGTACATATATCAAAATTAGGGACATGTGTGTAGCACATTATTACCACATTTATAGCCTATTTTGAGTTCTTGAGCCACCTACATAGGAGTGTTGGACAAGCCATTAATCCTATACAAATTATTCAAAATATATGATTCACTGATCAGGGGTGGGAAATGGAGTAAAAACTAGGTTGAGTTCTTGAGCCACCCACATATGAGGATTGAGCAAGCCATCAACTTAGTTTAAGCTATTTACCATTTGATCACTATCTACATGCATAAACACATGATGTCACTAGGTTTTTACATTTGTTCACATACCCAATGAGGTGTATTTGTTTATTTATTCTCTCTTATATCTTTACTCATTTTTGTCTATGATTTTTATATCTCTTAAGGACTAATTTCATCCATGTTTCATTTTTAGTATACACAATAGAGCATGCCTCTCACACTTAAACCCTATATTCATGGGCTTCACCTCATAGGTAAGTCTAGGTACACTTATTTTTCCTTTATCTTAATCATTTTACTTTGTTGCATTTTTAGAATAAATGAGGGAAAATGTAGTCATATAAATTGTCACTTGAGTGTAATGAGTGTTACTTAAGACCACCCATCCCTAGTTTAGCCCTAGACCCATTTTAGGGCCTCTTTTGACATACTTCTAGGTTTTATGTGGACCTTACACATCCTTACACATCTAAAATTAGTCCCAGAACCTCCCTTAGGGATCTCGGCCCCTAATAGATCAGGTTGTGTCACTTGAACACTATCATTGTACTTTAGACACTAGCACCCCATGATAGTGTCCCACTTTCAGTATTAATGTCCCTTACCTAATTTCAACCCCAATAGATATCTTTTCAATTCTTAAGACACCTAAGGTTAGCCTAAACCTATTTCAAACCCTACACAAGTGCCAGATTAGTATAAAAACATGATTTTTAGCCATATATCCACTAGATGGAAATTAGATGCAAAATACATAAATAAGTTTATAAAAAGTTGTGCACAATCAAGGTTATTAATCCCTATTCTACCCTACTTGTGCATATAGTCATTTGCAACCATCCCAAGCCTAAAATACATATATTTAAAGCTTTAATACTCATTCAAATCACTCATGTTGACACTCATACTATCATTCACTTTCACTTGCACTAAGCACTTAGGCGAGATAACTACATCAGGATTGATCCCTCTTCAAAGTATTGGTATGTAGGCAAATTTCAACATAATGAGGTGTTGAGGATGTCCAACCTACCCAAATAACATCACACTTTTTCTACTTATGAGTTCATAATACCTTAACAACATGTAGGTCTAGGGTTTTCTCATAAATCAGCTCAAAACAATGCATAGATACTGAATTAGAACTCATCCACAGAGGTATAGGTATTTTAGATTCATCTAGAGGTACACCCAAAAGATCAAGTAGTTCCTACACAAAGGACATTAGTGCTAAAATTAGGACACTAGTGTTATATAAATAATGTCTAAGGTACAAATCTATTTTATATGGGGGTTTCTAACACTTGGACTGTTTATGACATTCAAATCTACTTCTACACCAATTTTTAGCCTCTAAATCATCTGTCTTAGTTAGTTACCAGTTAAGTACTTATTTATGTCATTCATTTCTATTTTTAAAATTATTATACTAGGTTAATTATTGCACAAATAAATGGATATATTTATTTCATATTTATAACTTAATTTATTATACTCAAACCCTTTAACAATTTAGGGCTTACACTCCATAAACCCTAAAAAGTTAAATCACAAGTTATATTGTAAAAAGCTTGTTTTGAAGTAAAAAGCTTTTTTTAAACCTTATTTATTTAATAAAGTTATACATAATAGAGGTGAGGTGAATTAATTAAAATTGATAAAAAAATTAATGTTTAATATTTGATATTATTTTAGGTATATAGTAATTTATACTAGTAATCATATCTTTTCAAGTTTGAAGATATTCAATACCTTTTTAATCAATAATTTCACTCACAACACAATTATTTTGACAACTAGTAATTTCAGGATAGGTTTGTTGATACATACATTCACTTTTAGAGAGAAAAAAAGATGATTTACACTCACCAATTCATTCAAAAACTTAAGTTGGTAGCATATCCACACTCAAGCAAGGTTTCAAAGGTTGTTTAGGCTATTTTTAGAAGATGTAATGGCTTCAATGAATTTTGCTTCCATGAATATTATTTTTTTCAAAGGTAACAACTTTGATTATTGGAGATATCAATTGAAGATAATTATTATGTGTAAATTATTTTGATAAAATTTTATCCATGGATACACATCACCTCAATATTGGAACACCTTGACACAAAATCAGAAAAGAATAAAAAAAGATGAATAAAAGGGAGATGCACAAGATTTATTCTATATTCAAAGTGCCATAGACCCAAAAATTTCTCCAAGAATTATAGGATGAAATAATTACCATGAGGCATATAATATATTGTATTTTTCATATCAAGGATCTATTAAGATAAGAAAAGTAAAACTCCAAACCCTTAAAGTGAATTTTTAGAATTTGAGAATGTCCATTTTGAGAATTTTGAGAATTTGAGAATGAAAGTATAAGTTTACATTTAATTTTATATTCTTAAAATTTAAATTTATTTTACTAAATATAAAAAATTAGGTCCACTCTATATCTTCTAAAATTGATTACAAAGCTATAAAATTACCAGTTAGTAGTTAGTTTTTCAAAATCTATTTTGGTCAATACTTAGTTTTCAAAATTTCATGACTAGAGAATATAATGATAAATTATGTTTAGAATAATGTTATATATGTAATATATCTATACCATTGAGTATTATAAGTTTACTTTACCTACTTGAGTATACCCTCACTAATTTAGCTACTTGAGTATGCCCTATCTGATTAAATAATCGAGCCATATCTTGATATCAATGAGTATGCCCTACCTAAATATCCAATCCATATCTTCATATTTACTATTACCTACCTAACTTCTTATACTTAAGTATGCCATACCTAATTTAATTACTTGAGTATTCCCTACATACTTTACCTACTTGAGTACATGCCATACCTAATTGAATATCAGAGCCATATCTTGATCTTAAGTATTCCTTGCCTAAATACATTTGCCATATCTTGATATTAACTATGCCCTACTTACCTTATTATACTTGAGTATTACCTACCAAATTTTTCTACTTGAGTATCCCCTACCTACCTATCTTTATTTCCCTATACCTGAGTATGCCCCACCTAATTTAGTATTCCCAACCCAATTGAATACTTGAGCCATATCTTTATCTTGAATACCCATATCTAATCCTTACTATATCTATCTTACTTGATTCATATCTTAAATACTTTATACTTGATTAAATACCTAAACCATATATTGAAAGGAGTGTGGACATTATCATGCTTGAAAATCATTAGATGGGGCATTATTAGATCAAGGGATAAAGGAGAGGGGTCATTATCAAGGGATGCTTGAAAATTAGGAGAGAGGGAATTATCACCTATATATATAAAATAAAGTGGGCATTGGATGAGCCATATCTTGAAATGAGAAGGGGAATTATCAGCTATATATATAAAGTAATGATTACAGACATTTATATAAAAGGCTTGAAGGTGGATTTAGGCTGAATTCCTAAATAATTTGTGAGGTTTTTAATCAATTGGTCTACCAATATGTATAAATGACTAGACTGTAGTAGACAACCTATAACATAAATATATTAATGATGTATTCATTCATACATTACATTTACCCCATACCTAGTATTACATATACGTATTTTTTCACTCATACATGACATATTCTTGTATCCATGACATAGTGACTCATACTAGACACAAATACAACTAATCACTATAGTAAACTCCACTTCCACCTAAACCATTAAACCCAAACCCTAAATACTAAACCTTAAACCCTGAACATTGAACCCTAACCCCTAAGCCATAAACCCTAAACCATGAACACTAAATCATATACCTAAACCCTAACCCTTGAACCCTTAACTCTAATACATTAGCCTTAAACCCAAAATAATAATACCTAAACCCTAGAACCTAGACCATAAACATATAACCTTAAAACATTAAACCCCAAACTTTATACCCTAGACCCTAAACCCTAAAATTTAAGCCCTTAACCCTAAAGCCCAAACTATAATCCTAAAATCCTAAATCTTAAACATTAAACCATAAACCCTTTACCCTATACCCTCAATCTTAAAAACTAAACCCTAAACACAAAATTCAAAATCCAAGGGATGATGAAGGACAATGAGCTAATGAGGGTGTGACTAGGGATGATGAGGGTTGATGAGTGAGTGATTAGGGATGATGAGAAACAATGGAGAATGATGGAGTGATTAGGGATGATGATGGTAAATGAGGGTGTGGTTAGGGATAATGAGGGTCAATGAGGGAGTTATTAGGGATGATTAGTGATGATGAGGGATGATATGGAATGATGAGGGAGTGACTAGGGATGATTAGGGATAATGTGGGTTGATGAGAGAGTGATTAGGGATGATGAAGGATGATGAGGTTCAATGAGGGATAATGAAGGATGATGAGGGAGTGAATGGGGATGATAAGGGACGATGAGGGATCACTACTACAAATATGTTATAATTAACATGTTATAGGCCAATCATTTATGCATATTGATAAACCCATTGATAAAAAATCACATAAAATATGTAGGAATTAATCTCAAATCTACATATATATATATATATATGTGTGTGTGTGTGTGTGTGTGTGTGTGTGTGTGTGTGTGTGTGTGTGTGTGTGTGTGTGTGTGTGTGTGAGAATTCCCCTTATCTTTTTAATATATGGATCTATCAATTCCCCATCTCTTTAATTCTCTCTCATTTTTATTCAAGACACAGGCAAAAAAGTCTTCCATCCTAGTTTTCCAATCATGAGACCCATATCTTCAAGAGGTTCTTATCTTGGTTCTCCAAGGATCTTGAAATAGTACCTAGAGATATAATTAAAAATAATAAAATATCCAAACTCTAATATGTAATGATGCACAAATTCTTCCCAACCCTATAAAAATTTGAGTTGAGTAAATATACCCTATAATTTTATAATCCACTCTTTCTCACTTGGGCCTTGAAAAACAATATTTTCATTAGTTTGATTTATAAGCATACTCAATACCGATAATTACTGATGTAGACTAAAGACCAATAATCCCTACTTAGATAAACATTCATAGTTCTCTTCAAGTCATCAATCCCATGATTTTAAATTCCTCCTTTGCACTTGAAGTATAAGGTACATAGGTTTAAACCTCTATACATGAACTATTTCCCATCCCTTTCAAGGCTATCTTCCCTTTCAAGGCCATCCCCTCAACTATAAGTCTCATTTCCACAACCCACTCCCATTTAGTCCTCCACTATGACCATTTAAATAACTTCAAGATAAACAACATACATTATGGAGACCACACCACAAAGTAATGATGCAAGAATTAGTAGTTATACTCAACCCCCCACTCCACTTTACTATAAAAATTCCCCACAAGCCCAAATATTTCAATACAAGGAGAAAAATGCCATAGTAAAGTTAGTGGCACAAATTCTAATAATTTATACTTGTGACCCAGAACATTCTTTGAGAATAACTCATAAACATGAGAAGATCTAAAATTCTCCAGCCCTTTCACTAAATCATTTTAACCCAAATATAAGATAAATAATTATGGATAGAATAAGGATTTCACCTCCTCATCAAAATATGAATACTAATGAGGAACCGATATAAACACTACACTCATCAACATCTATAAAACAAAGGTGATAAAGGGGTGAGATCTAATAGTTTTGAAGGTCAAATTTGGGAACCACTAGAAAATGAAAAAACACATGTTATCAAGTCTATTACTAGGTGGGTGAGTTGGATACATGGTATTAGAAACCCTTATAGTGGCTTAAATCCAAATCTCAGGCTAACTTGAAAGAATCGAACATCAACATGCCACTTTTGGTACAGTAAGAAGAGATCTAAGAAAATAAACCACGATACACAAATCTAAGTCAAAAATAAAGTTCAATCCAACATTTGATCTTTCATTAAAGAGGAAACATAGTTTTCTTCATACAATTACTATTTATTTTTGAACTCAAATATATGGAGTATTCCAACATTAATTTTAGATCAAGGGGGAATTATAAAGTTTTCTTTGTTGTAACTTGTTTTCCCACATAAGAAATAAAATAACATACACCTCCCATAGTATTTATAATTTAAAATATATGTCAAGATTCTCATAAGAATCCCATGATAATCACACTCATTTTTTAAAATGCATCATTAGCAATACAACTCATGTTCCCAATGCAACTCAAGTTAGAAATATAACTTAGGCATGCAATGTAAATCAAGCTCATAATGCAACTAATTATGGAAATGAAACTCAATCTCCCAATGTAACTTGGGATGGAAATGCAACTTGGGTTCCCAATTCAACTCAGATTCAAAATGAAATGTGGGATGGAAATGTAACTTAGGCTCGTAATGCAACTTGGGCTCACAATGTAGACCATCTTCACTTACCTGCATTATATCAATTTAGTATTCATGAGGAATATATTTCACATCATATTAACTCATTTTATAAGCCACATGTATATCCCCACATCTAAAGATCATATTGGCATCATTTTTTTGCATTAAGGAGGAAACATAGTTTCCTTTTTATAACTCATTTTCCAAAGCAGAGTATATGAAGCAAGTGCAAAGAGGCAATTTTTGATCTATCATCATTTTTCATTGTCCCTTAATTTTCAAAATGAATTTCCACCATGAAAGTGAAAAAAGGATATTATACTATTTCTACCATGGAAATCATTTAACAATCTCCCTAGATTAATCCATCATGACCATACCTAATCTATTAGACATGAATGAGAATAATGAACCTAGTACACTCCAATTAGAATAAAAGGAATTGAAACAACATTTAAGATTCATATAAAAAATATATTATTTATTTTTAAACACATTTATGCTAACTACTATATTGGAACACACTCTGCTAGATAAGGAAGTGACAATAGATGATGAGGGATTGATTAGGTATAATGAGGGCCAATGAGGGAATGGTTAGGGATAATGAGAGATGAGGATGAATGAGGAGGTATTTATTAGGGATGATGGGGGTTAATTAGGGATGATGAGGGATAATTAAAGATGATGAAGGATTGAATAGGGATTATGAGACATGATGATGGTTGATGATGGTATTGTGAGGGATGATGAAGGGTGATGAGGGATGGTGAGAGTGTGACCAAGGATGGTGAGGGATGATGATAGAGTGATTATTTATGACTAGGTATGATGAGTTTTTATGAATAATTATTTAAATATGAATAGGGATAATGAGGGATGATTAAGGATGGTAAGAGTTGACGAGGGAATGATAGTGATAATGAGGGATGATGATATCCAATGATGGGGTGATTAGGGAAAATGAGGGACAATGATATCTAATGAGGGAGTTATTATTGATGATAACGGAACATTAGGGTTGATGAGGGAGTGATTAAAAATTATGAAGGTCAATGAGGGAGTGTCTTATGTGAATTTGGAATGCTAGGACATGACTTTATTTTATGCGACTTTGAATAAAGCATGAGATTGGAATTGAAGAATGAATATATTGACCCATCTATATAACATTTATTTTAGAGTGAATGGTATCTTTTAGGAAGATTTTTTAATGGTGTTTCAATTCATTTTAGTATTAATGGAGTGTAAAATGGTGACTAGCTACATTCATGTCTGGTATAAGTTATCATATCATGACTATAGGTAGATGTCATGTATGAGTGACTTCAGACATACATGTAATAAGTATGTGATAAATGTTATGTATGAGTGACCATATCATTATTATATGTATGTTACAAGTTTCATACTACATGGAAATATTTATGCATATTGATAGACTCATTTATTGAAAAACCCATAAATCATTTAGGAATTTGCCTTTAATCTTAGGTATTTAATTGAGTATGACATACTCAAGTAGGTAAAGTAGGTATGAAATAATCAATTAGGTAAAATAGGGGGAATAATCAATGGTATATATCTATTACACAAGTAACATGATTTTAAAATTCATTTCTCATTCTATCTTCCAATACTAAAATTTTAAAAACTAAGTATTGACCAATGGATTTTGAAAAACTAACTTCTAAATGGTATCTCCTGCAACTCTGGAATTGATTTCATAAGATGCAGAGTGGCCCTAATTTTTTATATTTAGTAAAATAAATTTAAAGTTTAAGATTATTATACTTATTACATTTATTTTACTAAATATATACTCTCACTAATAAAACCTCTTATAACTCAAACCTAACATACTCTCACTAACAAAATGAATTTCTTAATAAAAGCTACATATATACTCTCACTAACCTTTCCTTATAAAAACTATCTTTCAAAGGGCACACATCCTTTTAAAGACATGTTTTCCTTATAAACATGTCTTTAAAAGGGTGTACACCCTTTTCAAAGGTGTATGCCCTTTCAAAATTTTATTATTTGAATTTTGCACTTTCCCTCCAAAATTGCTTTGTGTATAGGCTTGGGGAGGTCTGAACCTAGCCTAAAATCATCCATGGATCGGCCCACATGGTTTTATGGAAATTTAGGAGTTTTTTTGTCCTTTTTGACAAATTTGATTGGGTAAATTTTATTATTTAAAAAAAAAAATGGGTTTGTATAGGGCAAAGCTTAGTTTTTGAACGTGTAATTTTTTTAATGTTAAACTATTATTTTTAAGTATTACTTAATTTCTACACAACATAACTCATTATGGAATATATAAATGTCATTACAAATACATTTATAAAATTTTGGACTTTAATCAAAAATTTATAAAACTCATATCTCAAAAATCTACACATTTTTAGTTATATTTTAAAATAAAAAATAAAAAATGATTTTCATGAAGTCAATGTCGAAAAGTTTTATTAATACACTTGTAGTTCCAATTTTCCATCTATCTTGATTTGTAAAATTATATATATATATATATATAATATCCTCAACAGTCTTTGATATTTCATCTATCCATATATGAAATTTCATTCACCAATTCATTCATTTACTCAAAAATAGTGTGTTCATACACATGAAATCTCCTTATCTTTTCACAAAAAGTATCAATCCATTGTCATAAATACATCTATTTCACACACTTTTATCATCTAGATATTGAAAAATATATATGTTTAGAAACTACATTCAATATTCCATAATTCATATTTTTTCATCATTGTCAAATTCACTGTCCAAATGTCTCTAAATTTCTCTTGAAGTTCAATAATTATTATTTTTAGAAGAAAAAAGTGCCACTTTAAGCCCTCCATTTTGTCCCCCATTATCCTACATCTACCCCATGGTGATATGATAGGAAATAAGTCCAAGATGAAGAGAAGAACACATGTGCCTCTTAGAACAACAGTTAAAGGATAGTTTTATTACCTCTTAAGGAAGAAGGGAATGGAGAAAACATGTTCCTTAGAAAGTAATATATCAAGTAGCTAAAGATGATAGTATGTTGTTATGCATTAATGGTAGATAATGAGGAAGGAGAGGATGAAAAATATAAGTAGAGGAAGAAAACATGTTGGAAGAGTATGTTGATGTTATACTTGTTGAGTTTCTATAGTATTTATTATATAATAGAGATATTCAACACCATTTTGATTTTATTCTAGGATTAGCTCTACCTAATCAAGTAATTTATAGGATGAGCTTAATAAAGCATCTATAATTAAATAAGTAGGTGACTGAGCTGATGAGAAATGGTATGTTATATTTGGTACTATTACCAATTATATATCTAGTGAGTGATGATGTATAAGGAATTTTTTGAACACAATTTCTTTTCAAAATAAAGGAGAAAGCTAAAGGAAATTAATAACAAGTATAAGGTATCAAAAAATGTAACTAAAAGTCCAAATGTATTTTTAGAATGAGATTAGTGATGGTATTTCTAAGAAAGGAAATATTTCCCCAAGGAATGTAGAAGATAAAGTATGGTTTGTGAAATATTGGGAAGAAGATAAATGATAATGATTATGAGGAAAACTTGCCATAAAATTTTGGAATTCATCCAATTTTGAATGTTTTTAATTTATATGTATTTAATGGAGAGGATAATGAAATGGAATAATAAGAGGAATTAGTGAATTGGAGATAAAATATTCCAAAGAAGAATAATAAAAATACAGTGTAGGTTTTGGACAAAAAAATCATGACTACTAGGTAGGACAGTTACAATAAGTATTTGGTACAATGGGAAGGGTTAAAATAGGAAGATAACACCTAGATATCTGAATGGGAATTGGAGAAGATAGACAAGGGAAATGAAAAAAAAATAATCATAACAACTTGTAGATCTTAGCTCTTTTCAAAAAGAGTAAAATGATGTGAAATCATATCTTTCAAAAGCCATAATTCTGTACTTGGGAATGTTTTTGAGCATCTTTTTAAAAACATAATGAACTTGAAGAGATTCATGGAAACATATGCCAATATAATCACTTAGTGAATTTTGGAAACACTTTTAGGTCCAAAAAGGATTATCTAAAGGCCAATAATTTTAGATATATATAAGAATGATGGATATTTATTGTCCCATCCAAGCTTGCATGCAAAAGTTACTAAAAATAGTAGTTTTATAAAGATGCTAAAAATAACAAGTTAATCTAACTTTGGGATTAGATTTTATTTTAATAATATTTTAATTTTGCATGAAAACTCTATTTACGAGTTTTACATCAATAAAATATTCTATGTAATGTTTTATAAGAATGATGAAGAATTATAATTATATTTTTCTACTCAATTTTATTCTCTATAATTTAGTTTTTATTTTGGAATCAATATACTCTTGGCCCATAAATAAAAGTGTATAAAGAGAGATCTTGAAGGCGATAAAGGTAGAGACTAAGATATAAAGTGAAAATAATATAAAGCCTAGAGTAAAATGTAATAAGGTATTAATAGATCTTGGAGGTGAAGAAGATAGAGAATGGGAATTTATGAGGAGGGCTTGGTTATTTTTTCCAAGATCTTACCATGTAACGAAAAAAGTAAAAAGACAAGAGATGCAAAAATTAGGAAGTCTAGAGACATAAATAAAGAGGTGATAAGATGGAAAAACCAAGGGTATAGTATAAGGATGAGGAAATCCAAGGAAATGTTAAGGTAGATGGAAAGAAACTTGGAAGTGTAGATAAAATAAGATAAGATACAACATAAGAGTGTTAGAGGAAAAAATATAATAAATGCTAGTATAAAATATGAATTATAGTGTCTAACTAAGTGAAATAAATATGACTATACATTTAACAAGGTAAAATCATTAAAATATATGATTTATCTTTGACAATTTGTTGAATTTGGTTTTGTTTGTCATTAATCTATGCAATATTATTGGTAATTAGCTCATTGTGAAGTGTTAAGGAGAAATCTTTGTGATATATTCTTGAGGTTAAGCAAAAGTTAAGATGGGCATTATAAGATACCCCCAAATTATGCATTAACATAAGAATGAGCATCAAAATATTCCCCCAATTTAGAACTAAGAGAAGGGTGGGCATCTCAAGATACCCCAACATATGAAGTGAGAAAAATATGGGCATTTAAAGATGCCCTAACATGTGAGGTATAATAAGAGTGGATTATTACCAACCTCAAGATCAAAATAATTATTAAATTTACTATTATATTCTATGTGAATTTGTCTCACAACAATAATTTTTGCATCTAGCATAATTTACGAATATATGGGATGTTTTTAAGTTTTTTTTAATGGTAAAAACCATGTCTAGGCTAGTTTTTATTGTACCTATCATTTTTAGATCATGGTTGATATAGTTACTTTTAGAAAGTTGAGTGTTTAAAATTATATTGGGCATTTCTGTATTTTAACCAGGGTAACCTTTTTTAGTATAAATAACTATATCAACCATTTGTGTATTTGGCTCAGGAACTTATTTTGAGCATAAAGAAAAATATTAGCCTTTTTTATATTCTAGTCAAGGTATTTATTTTTAGCAAAAGGAACTATATCAAGCATTTATATATTCTATCCGAGGTAGTTGTAATTTTATAAATTTTTAGATTTTAATCTTTCAAAGGGGATATAGATTGTAATCTAACTTATAAAGTAGGGTTGAACACATATGTAGTTTTTGAGAGTGGTTTTGGTATAAGTTTGAGTCTTGAGACGAGAATCAATATGATTTTTAATGCACTTCATGTGAATTGTGTGAACTAAGTCTTTCTTCATGAGTTGATGAGTTGGAAAAAATGGTTTTAGATGGTAGTTTTATGGAGAATATAAAAATTTATGACTCTTCCACCTTGGATCTTTATGGAGTAGATAGTGAAGGGGGGGGGGAGGTAGGGTGGTTGTGGTGAAAATTTTGAAATAAACCTCATCATTGCTTTATTTAAGGTAGAGTTGTTAAAATTTGTAAAATCATCATAGTAATTTTTATCCTTGTCCTTAGAAATGAAAAGACCATTTGTGTTACTTTTGATTGTTCTTGGATCATTAAAAATGTGAATAGCATCATAGTGATCTCTTTCCATACTATAGGTGTAAAAAATGGAAATGGCATAATTGATATCTTTGGATATTCTATAAGTTCCATCTATGGGATCTTTGAACATGCTAGGATCATTGTAAATGGGTATAAAATCAAAGGAATATTTGACCTTGCTATAAGTTAAAGAATGGGAAGATCATCATGGAGTTCTTCAGTCATGAGATAAGGAATGGTTGATTTTGGTTGAGAAAAATTACACCATGAGGATTTACCTCTAATGGTGGAAGCAAAAGGGAGAAGGAGAAACAAATTGAAAATATAAATGGGATAAGGCTCATTCAAAAATTCCTAAGAGGAGACATCATTGAAAAATGATGGAAAATCTAAGAATCTAGGATTAAAAAAGAAATAAAAATGTGAAAATGACCCAACATAATGATGGGGTAAGATTCACGTCGGGTTTGAATACCAGAATTTATGTAAGGATAAAATGGTTAGATTATAAATATCATTTAATATGTGAAATAAGATAAGATCATACTAGACAAAACATACATATAATTGGCTATACCACAAAAAAGACAAAGGTTATAAACAATAATTATTTATAAAATGGTGATAAATAATATAATTATGGATCTTACACAAGGATATGATGAAAAAGGTGTTGTTTGGTCTAGGATCCTACTGCAAGAAACACCTATAAGATTAAGTGCTCATAGAGGGTTTTAGGATAATAAGGGACTTTCATCCTCCCATTTTAGGGCTAGTGCCAAACCAGCCTAGGGCAAAGGCTATAGGTATTGGGCTCCATAATATAGCCTATATGAAACTAATGTTTGATAGATACAATTCTACCAATAGGGATCTAATACTCAATTTGATATAGAATTTCTAATTCGCACCTAGTTCAATGGATTTCAATCTTAAGAACTAATGGGCTTCACTTCACCAACTTATAAGTAAAGGGGAAAGAATGTTTGGTTCCAAAATAAACATAAAAAGAGAGGGTAAGGTAAGGTAAAAAATATATTCTTAGTTCATAAAATATACTAGTGTTTTGAGGTCATGTGTGTACTTAGCCATAGTTATATCACTATACACCAACTTTCACTAGGAGCTCAAACTTATGATCACACATAAAAGGGGTTTGAGGATGAAATGAGAATGCTAAATTTATGAAATCTCCACATAATATAGAAAAATAATAGGGGCCTATATTAAATCACACATAGGACCTTCAAAGTTATTTTGAAGCATCAAACGTACAAATTAATGAGTGTTTCCAATATAATAAATAAAGTTCTCAAATAATTAGAATGGTAAGGCACATTCTAATTACTACATTAATCATATGCAACAGAACATATTATATATTCTTTTTTAAAAAAAAAACTTAGCATACATTCATAAAACATGGGAATTAGTGAAAAACATCTATACAAATATAAATATTATTGATAAAAGAAATAAAACTTTCATTAATTTCACCAAAGTTTTGGCTACATGCAAAAATTCCAACCCTTTAAAAATATAATACGAGCACTTTTATAGGAGAGATTGGGCCCATATTCAAGTAGCATTGGTTCAAATTCTAAGCCATCATGACCTAGAATGGTTATAATTTAATTTTACTATAAAATATCTCATATAACCTGATAGGTGGAACAAAATACGCAGGACCCATAAGAAAAGAATTAGGTGAAAGTTTAAGGGTGACCACTCCTAAACTACTTAAGATGTGGCCCCTTAGTTGTTAATGCAGTATCCACTAAGTTGAATTATTGGTCCAAATTGGAAATATTCATGGGAGGATCTTGAAATATCACCCTATCTTGGGCCAATAATTTCTAGTGCACTTGGAGTGAGGCATTGAGGGAGACCTTTACTTCAAACACTTGGTTGGTAATTTTCATCAATTAGGTTGATATCTCTTGAACTGTCTTGGCCCTAGATTTTTATCCTTCACTAATTTTCCTTCCATGACCTAATTGAATTGATTTAGTTGGAATTTAAACTCCCTTATGTCTATTAAGGTCTCAATTGGATGGAATAACAAAGTGATGTTGACCTCCTTGAAATATGTCCACATCCACTCCCTACCCTTTTCTAGTGGTTTGATAACTACTTACACTAAGGTCATCCATTCTTCAATTGAGGCTCTCATGTTCTTGATATAAGTCTAATATAGGTTTAAGTCTATTAAGGTATGATCTTGAGCTCTTATAACATTCCCTTGCAAAGAACCACAATAAGCCTTTTACATTTGTTATCCATGCATGTAACTCTCTCCAAGTATGACTACATGCACTAAGGGTGCTCTTCTATCATGATTAGTGATTGAATCACTTCTTCAAGGGTTATGAAGATTTAAAAAAGGGCCTCCCTAACTCTTCTAACTAGTTCTTGTAGGAAATTGATATTGACTTGTGATTCAAGTACCCATATTTACCCTTTTATATCCTCCATTAGTTTATATATGAGCTCATTAATAGTTTAGATCACTAACATTGGGTCCTCAACCATTTTATCTTCTCCATTGAGCATCCTCATTTTAGTCAGGGAGAAAATATACTACTCATTTCTTGAAACCATAATATTCTACTCCTGAGTGAAGGTCTACATGAGCACTCTTTTCATGTTACCAAAAGTCCCATCAAATTACCACTAAACATCTAGATCTTCATGAAGTACCATCATTGGTTTTTGTGATCTTGATGATTTAATGGGTCTAACCCAACTTGGTACCATAAATTATCCAAAGGTTATATAAGGAAAAATAGGAGGGGTGGAAGCAACTGAATTTAAATGTGGAGGCCTAAGAGGAGGATGGAAAGATGAGGTAAAAGGAAGGATGGAGGAAAGGAGTGGAGGTAGAGGTGTCAAGGGAGAAAAAGGATGGAACACACATGATGAATCCCAAGGGATAAATTAGGCTCATCATTGGTCATGGGTCATGTGGATGTGGGGACTAATAGAACTTGAGAGAGGTGTGTTCAATAAAAATGAGGAAATGAACTAGTTAAATTCAAATCCTTGGGTCATTGGGGTGATGGAAAAGGATAACTTGGGAATCAAAAGGGGGTAATATAAATAGAGGGATAATAAGGATCAATCAAAAATTGAATAAGGTACTGAAAGGGAGTAACCTTTATCTTCTTCTTGGGCCTCTTATCTAGATCAGTTGGTGCTAATGCTATAGTAAGATTAGTCAAGGAAGTAATTGGAACCTATTTGGTGGGCACTATAGAAGTTGACCTTTTCAAACCTTTAAGTTTTATACTTTGGTCAACCTAAGACACAGTGTTATAAATGACTAAAGTGGTGATTATTGTTGGAGTAAATTAGGGAAACAAAGGAGTGGTTATAGGGGAAACAATGGTAGAGATCACATGAATTATACACATAGGTGTACTCACCACTAAGCTGGCCATTTGAACCATCAAGGTGGGGACACTGAGAGGCATCCATGATAGATGGGTGATAATTGGGTAGTTATTACATATGATGGTATTATGAAATAAGGGTTTATTAGTGTCTAATTTTTTTTAAAAACCATATAAGTAACCTAAACTTAACTTAATACTAGAGTGGATGGGGACCATGAAACTGAGGTACTTAAAGACCAAAGAGGGGTCATGGTGACTCCTATGGGACAAATGGGATGAGAAGGGGGGTTAGGAAGTGAAAATGTTGAACATGGAAAAATCCAAGGAGATTAGAGAGAATTGGGGAGTGGATAAGATAGGAACTAAGGGAGGCCCCATTGGGACAAGCCTGGTGGGAATAGGAAAACCTAGGGGTTACCCTATGGGTTTCTAATGGATGGTGTTAGTAGGGTAAGGGATATCAAGTGGAACTTGCTACTAATCCCAATTAGGGATTGATTCTATACTTATATCAACACTAAAGTGTAGTGTTTGTATTGCTTAGGCTGAGTGACCTATAGACATGGAGGTTGAGAAGGCAAGGCTAATTTTGGGGGATACATAGCCCATAGAGGTGAAGGTGGAAATATACCTTGTATGATCCTATTATAGATGTGGGGCATGGTTACCTAGACATCTCATCCTAACTAAGATGGTGTAGGCCCTAAGGTTGGCTTTGGTAGATGTGGCCATAGAGGTAGCACTAATCTTTCCTCTATTCTTGGCCCAATTTGGGCCTACTTTCCCTTCTTTTTTTCCTCAATCTATGTTAATACTTCATTATCATAAAATAGGTTGAGGTGAACCTCATCATAATTATGGGGCTCATGATGGTAATTGATGTTGATCTAGGTCATGTGTTTCACCACATGGGCGTAAATGACCCTGTAAGGATCCCACTCTTTTTAATTTACCCTTCCCAAGTTATATGAATTTATGTTGGTTTCCATGTTCCCTAGTGAATTAAAATTCTTATATTTGTGGTGGTAGATGATGATTGATAAGTATAGACATGATTTCTACTGGTGGTCAGTTGATAACCCCATGAAACCTTTAACCAAATGATGAGTAATTTCTTGATCGATAAGATGATTTGGGACTTGATAGGGTGAGAGGAGAGGGATTGTTAGATACCTTCCACCTAGATGATGATGTGGTCTTGGTAATACTAATAAACCCTAATGGGTAATACCTTCCTCCTTATCTCCTCAAAAACATGAGGCATGGGCTTATCATTGATAGTCAAGTAGACCATAAGGTAAGTGCTCACAAATATCATTAATGTGACTTTGGTAATGGTGATCATATAAATTTTAGAACACTACATGAACTATAGATCCCATAAGAACTTAGGATGGGAATGTTGAGCTATAAAATGAGAGGGTGGGGTAGATCACATCCATGATGTAGCACATAATGAATAAGTTCCCTCCGGCTCAATCTTTCGGGATGACCTTGACAAGATTTAATTGGATTACACTTCCTATGTCTGGGTAGTCCTCTACTTTGATAATCATGCTTAGTAAAGGCACCCATAATATGTTTAAATTATTGGTGTTTCTAGCCCCAAATATGTGTTTTAATATACTCATCCCAACATAAACCTCCTTTTGGAGGAGGTGGATAGGGTAAGTGTCAATATCTTCTTTATTCTTTTGTCACTCCTAGTCGATGGCCCAGTCATCGAGAACCTTGTATATCTCATGGGTATTGGCTCATGTGGTTATTTTTCTTTAATCATAGACAATAATGTAATTTTGGAGGTTATAGTATTTCTTAAAAATATCTCCCAAGATATCTATGATTAGGCTCACCAAATTGATAGAATAAACTAGATCCTAATTTCCTCACAAAATACACTTAGAAGTTTACAATAAGTTATTGAAGAGGTCTACATAGGGGAACACTTTAGGCTTGGCTACAAAATTACGTAATTTAGACCTCCCCAATGTTTTGAGATCATTGAGATGCTTGGTCTCATTCTCATAGTTCTCTTAGGTGGGCATTTGCATGTTTTTTATTTCCTTTAAGACTTTGTTGTAGTGCTCAAATCACACCAAGTTTGGTAATAAGGTGGTGTCTCGGTACTCAGGCTCAGGATTAGGGTTTGAAGATGATTCAATAATTATGGGTTTTATATCTCTTAGCATTAAGTTATGGGATGAAGAGAAGTACTAAAAGTGTGAGCAAGAACTATGGAGAATAATTTTTAGGAATTGGGAGTAGTAAATATAAGTTCAACTTATCCAAGCACTTAAAGGGATCTATTAAGATCCCTTAAATTAATGGTTTTTTAATGACTCTCCCTACATGAATTTAAATTTGGGTTAGTGGCATAACCCATTTGATCATTCCTTGATCTTTCATTAACTCAAATAATTTTAAAAGGATCCCTAATTTTGTTTTTGTAATGGTGATTAGACATTTATGAATTAAAGAGATCATATTTCCACAGTCCATTTATAAATTATCCAATTAGATCCTTATTAATCAAATTAGATAATACAAGGGGATATGGTAGGAAAATTCATACTACAACCTTAATTTTCACCTTTAGTGCCTCCTATTTGAGCCACATTTTATCTGTTGATATGGTACCTCACCCGTAGGATACACCAACTAAGTGCAGTTGGCCTATCCTCCTTTTATTTCTTTGAGTATTAGACATGAATACCTATGATTATCGATACCATGTGGTACATTGTGATTGGTTATTTTTTATGATCATACTTCCTCTCTAGACTAATCACAACATTCCCAAGCCCCTTTTTGATATTTTTTTATGAAAATGCCATATGGTACCTTCTCATTCATCGAGCTCTCCTCAGGCTCTAAAAACTTTTACACCCTCAAGATATTGGTAGTTTTGATAGCTTCAATGTGGATTCTTCTCATTTTTTTTGGGATCTAAAAAATTTTACACACTCGATAGACTATTAGGTCTAATAGATTCCACATGACACCTTCTCATTTACCAAGATACCTTAGGGATCTAAAAACTCTGACACCCTTAGGAAACTAGCAGGTTTGATAGATTCGACATGGAACCTTATCATTAACTAAGATATAATGCGAGATTCACAAAAAATGAATAATTTAAAATAAATACCATGTAATTAATTGAAATCCCACCTTCCCACCATCAAATTTTCATGAAATGTCAAGTAGGACTCCAAGGTGACATCATTATGGGATGCCCTGCATACGTTTAACTCTATAAAATAATAGGTAGTGTAATAAATTTTAAGCATGATGAGGTTTTTGAGGATAACATTGAAAAAAATGTATGCAATAGAAGGTATCTGAATGGTGATCATTTTTACATCATAAGTGTTACGAAGCACTCACCAGACCAAGGTGAAATAAGGGTCCAAAATTCCACATAGTTTAGGACCAGGAGTAAGAAGCTTGGATACATGAGAAACTTCTGAGTTAAATTATTTTATAGGGGTCCCCCACTTCTCTAAATAGGGGTGGGGGTCATGCTGGTCACAACAAAAGGAAACATAAATCCAATATGTGTAAGAAGTAAACTAAGGATAGATAAATGCCATTAGGTAGTAGCCAAGAGTTATCTTTAAAAGGTTTATAACTAAGAGGTATCTAACTAAGGATATAGTATAATTTAATGAAGACATAATCTAAGATAAATAAGGAGAATAATACAAAAATATACTACCTTAGGATACTTACCTTGGGTTTATTTTTCAATGAATCAATCTCACCCATGGCTCAAGTGGTACTTCATTAGAGATGTTGCAAATGGATAATCAAAAGGTAAAGATGAAGACTTAAGTATCCTTATTTAGCACTCAAAATTTTAGGTTTACCTCTATATCTTATCTTTCTTCTCAATAACTCCAAATACCTTATGCAAACATAGACCTCCATAAGTATAAACCTATAGTTTACTTCTTCTAATGTAAGTAGAATTGTTTGTGAAAGCAAAGAAAAAGGTGTGTACTTCATATTAAAATGAGGTCAAGTATCCCTATATATGGATACAACTCCTAAAATTAACCTATCAAATATGTTGATGGATCCAATTTATATTGATATAGTATAAAAATTAGGACAAAAATAGTAATACATTGACCATGCCCAGTTAGTAAATAAGGCACACAGATATATTGAGTGGGAGAGATATAGTTGAAAAGGGACCACATTCAAAAAAAGGAGTGCATAAACCATGGTTGATATATTAAAATATATAGGGACCAAACAAAACTAACTCAACATGGATGAGTTAGTTTGAAAAAATCATGAATATAAGCTAAAGAGGTAAAAAGTGAGGAAAAAAACACTAGAAGAGGATAAATTACTATAGAACATGATAATGAGTGTAAATAGGTATAAATGGTGAACATATCAAAATATATCATAAATTACCATGAGACAGCCTAAAATGGATTCCATTGCACTCCTTAGGATGTGCACTTAGGGAGAAAGATGCATCGACAATTCTTGTAAAATAAATTATCAGTGACTAAAACCTATAGGTGTATATAGGGACCAAATTCATGCTATTTAAAACTTGAGAGTATATTAGAATTGACTCAAGAAAAAATATCACAAGAATAAAATACTATGTGAGTAAGCAATCACTTAAAAAATCATAATAATATCAATGCAAATCATTATATGAAAGGATTTTTCAACCAATGGGATTGGTCCATTTTTCATAACAAAAAAAAGATTAAAAGTATAAGGCAATCCTTTGAAAGGCCTAATAAATATCATGCATCTCAATAGATTATCTATATGAACCTCAATTAATCCTTTATTTCTTTTTTATTTCATGTCTATCTTAGGTTAAATGTGGAGGACAATTTTACCTCTAAAAAGGTTATTCCCCTTTTCTTTATGCACTATGATTCAAATTGCTGACATTATATATGTAATACAAGGTTTTTTACAATTTAGATATTTCATACATATAACATTATATATGATGCAAGATTACTATGACACATAATTTATATGTAGAGTTTATGACCTAATGTTAAATATTATGTTATTCATAACTTGATTTCCATGATACAATAGTTATATGATACATAATTTTTATGCTTATACATGATCATATTCATTCTGCCTTTGATTTTTTTATGTTTCCATGTTCTTTATCATGTGCATCTCTTGGGGAACATGAGGGAAATGTTTTTTGTCTTGTGCATGCTATGAATAAATACATATTTATGGAGAAATTACTCTTTTTTATGATATATTAAATTATATACTTGTATGATTTTTGTATTCCATGTTACAATATCTTGGGGAAACATGGGTAAAATATCCTTGTGCATATTTCTCATATCATATATATTTTCATAAAATGATATTTTATCACATGTTATGTTTCAATTTTACATCTAATTTATTTTTATTTTTGAGATTCATAAGTTCACCCATAATATAAAAAAGGCAATAATTCTTTGATGATATGAAAAACCCATAGATATTTCACTATATATCAATGAAAAAGGGCATATGTCTCATCTTATTAAGTTTTATATAATTGAAGATTTATCCCCCAATGATTACATGGTTATAAATTTTAATCCCATATTACTTAATGATTATGTGACTTAGTTAATCAAATTGATTTTGGATGTGGTGTCTTATCGTTTGATGACACATAGGGTTATAAATCCATTGCATCTTATACCTTTCTTTGATGGTTTAACAAACTAGGTGACTTCAACTGCATACTAGTACAAAAGGAGGTATCTCACTAACACATAAATTTGTACTTAAATTTTATGTTTTCCACTCATGTATGTCTTTAAAAAAAGATAAGTGTATCTTTTTAGGTTATAAGACTCAGTGACTAATTCACTATCACATGGTGAATTAGATTAGTAGTTGTTGTTGTATCCTTTTTATATGTTCTAATTTCAAGTGTGTGTTTGTGCCACCTACATTTTAGATAAACACACACCTAAAATTGGGGTGAAATTTAGACATTCAAATGATCACTTGGTATTTATTTTGCATTATCCTATATTTTTTATGAACAATTGTCTATGTATGGTTGACTTCTCCAAAATTGGCATTATTGAATTTTTATATTAACTTCCAAGGTTTGAACCCTCCATATATTTCCCCACACAAACCCCTACCTTCATCACATATAAATTTAGTCGTGTTTAAGTATTTTCCATGTAATCTTGGGGCATGCGATTTTACCCCCTTTAAATTTAGGAGAACCCATCCTACCTTATGTTTTTTTTCTCTTATCCATTCTAAGTTAGTCATGCACACTATTTTTTTTAAAATTTAGGTCATTGATGAGAAAAAAAATTGCTTATATGATTTGATCATTTTTGGGGTACTTTCCTATGTGCTAGTCATTATTTATATTCCACTAGACGTACCCTAACAAATGATACTCACTGCATCATCATATCATGCAAGTAGACTTATATGCTAATGTGAGGCACATAGAGAGAGAGAGAGGGAGACACTACTAGGTAAGGTTTGTTTAGTCACAAAAATCTAGTATCAATATATTATAGAATGACATCAATGTGGATCAACACTTGTTTATATTAAACATTAAAATAATATTTATACATGCATTCGAGATAAAAACACTATAAAAACACCATAAGTTACATAAACAAGCTTCAATAATACCAACAACCATTAATGAAATATTTATGCTTCTTTGAATCAACATAATTAGTAATATAGTACTACATCAATGTGTATAAACTTAACAAAATCAAAAATAACAACCATAAAAAATTACTAAGTCAATAATGTCAACAACCTAAACTAGGAAGCAAGGTGGGTTTTTATAAGTATAAGAAACCACTTTATAGTTAAAATTAATTAATATGTTCCCCTAGAGTACACATCTATTTGTAAATATAACATAAAATAGTTGTTTTAAAAAAATGTAGCTTGATTAACTGAAGTCTATATTTATGCCATATTGTGCTAGGTCCACTTAAAATTATTTAAAGCACTAGCTATTCTATTTATTTTTTTTTGAAGGCTCATTCCTTATTCCAACTCTTTAGATTAGTACTCCTCAATTTATTCTGTGTGTTAGCCTCCTTGAAAATCATCATTATTCACCATTTTCCATGTTTTGCACTAACTATATTTCCACCATCGTTACATGTTGATAACTTATTTTTCCTTATTATCCAAATGCTCTCATGTTTCTCAATACATATGTGTAACTACTTCTTCAAGTGTCACTAAGCCTAGTGGTGCTTTGATGTATTTCTTATAAATCAAGGTCTCACTTCATATGCCTATTTTTTTCACCCCCCATGCCTTCATAAACTACTCTTCCAACATGTATGTACTTTTTTCACCCTCAAATTATTAACAAAATAATAAGTGCATTACCATACATATTAAAAAAAGCATGCCAACATCACCCCACACTAACCTTCTTGTCCATATCTAGACAACCCTTCATTTGTGTGTTAATCTTCTAAAAACTCAAGCCCAGACTTTCAAATATCTTCCTCAAATAGACCCTATCTTTATAGTGTGGCTTTTAATTATATTATCTTCTTTGTAATTTTCATACATATTGTTTAGTGTGAATTACTAGTCATTGTTTTATTTTTCCTTTTAATTTTCTACTTGAATTTATGATACAACCCATTCATATGCCTCATGCACAATTTTATTTTATTCATAGTTTTACATTGTAGGGATTTTTAAAAAATTCCATTTCTTTTCATTTTTATTCATTTTTATCTTTTACCTCAATAGTGTCCTTAAGGATTTTACTCCTCTCATCCATATCCTTGGTTTGGAACACTTCTATCTCAAGCTATTTTTATTTTTTTTCCTAGAGAAAATGCACATTAATTACCTTTGTATGGCATGAAAACTTTTGAAATGTAATTTTTGAAAGGTTCACCTTCTTCTGGAGCTAAATTATCACATGTTTAAAATTATGTAGTTGTTCATCAAATTATTATTGCATCTTCTCCTTTTCTCCTTGTTCAATTTCTTCAATGATGTTGTTTTTACACTTAAAAAAAATCAATCTACCATCAATATAAGTTGATCAATATCTTTAGTTCCTTTTATGGATAATCCATCCATAAAATTGGGCTCCTAATGGGTGATCTTCATGTAAATTTTTAGTATTTTTAGCTCTATGAGTAACAATTTATACTCTCTCACTACACATTTATTTTTAGTCTCTTTTAATTATTATTATTTTCTTTGTAGTAACACTATTTATTACATTTTGTCACAACACTTTTGAAACCATCCTCCCTAATACACACCCTGATTGAAACTTAGATATTTTAATTAATTCCATGAGCATGATTTGTCTCTCTCCATTAATGGGTAAGGCTCTTCTAACTGTACAAAAAAAATTACTGCTTTGTTTGAAGGCTCATCAAAATGATTATAAAAAATAAATGATAATTTATTAAGTGTTTATCTTGAGGAACTTTCCTCATGAAATAAGTTCCATAAGAACAATTTTTCATCTTGTATGGTATTTAAGACCCATTTTTTTATGATGTTCTCTTTTTTTTCTGTATTCTCTTCTTCTCTTGGTGCATATTTGTGCATGGAATTTGATGTTAAATAAATATAGCTAGAGTCATACATAGTAATTGTTTTATGTGTGACACCTTTTATTTTTTCACATTGAGATTTTTCAACATCATTCATTTATTTATCATATTGACCCTTATTTATTCTCTAATTACATATTTTTATTCTTTTCTACTTTCTTCACCCTCTATTCCTTCCCCATCACCCACTTGGCTAATAATTTTCAAACTAATAGCCTTAATTACTTTGTAGGCATAATTATCTTATCATCTCTCACATCATCATCGTGTAACACACTCTCATAAATGCTCATGGGAACTTAAACCTACACTATTTATTTAACTGATGGTCCTTAGGAACATTCTACTTCTCTTTAGTCATGTACTATAGGATTTAGTTGTTTATCATATGTTCGGTATTATGTCACTTGTGCTATTGTAGCCATATATTCCTTTATAAGTGGTGTGGGAGTATATCTATCCTTTATCTATGGGGGCATCTTGGAAGGTCCATCTACATATATCTTAAGTTATTGTTCAATATATTTTTTAGGTAGTGAATTTATTATAGGCATAGGTAGTTGTATCAAATTATAGAGTGGAAGGGGAGTGAATGTAGTATATATAACTTTTATTGGCATTTGACCTAACCTAATCGCCTAGACAAATAAATATGTGGACATTCCCTAATATTATAGATCTATTACTCATCCCTATTATGTAAAAGAAAGGCCCATGTATATAGGTCCATATCTACATTCTATATAGATATAATGGTCCTTGTTATCCTCATCATCCAAATTTTTTCACTAATGACATGTAGTCAAACTCCTCATTATTAGATTGGTACTCTACCTCAGTTACTGTACATTCCCTTCCTTGTGCTCCTTTCACTCCCTGGATAGAGGATGCTACATTTGTTTGTTTTTATCCATGCATAAATTTATTTTGATTTGTTTTAAGGGTTATTCCCTCATATGAAAAAGCATTTTTATGGTTTCAATCTTTAGATCATTTTTTTCCACTTGCATTTGTATTAGTTGTGTTCCATGTTCTCCTTTGTGTTTTTTGGGCTTCAAGGCATATGAGATATGTCAAATGTGGTGATCTTGACTTTTTCTCACCATTTATAGTCAATTAAAATTAAATCTCATCATCTAAATCATAGTTTTTATCCGCCACCACCGTGTTGGGGTATTTTTAAAGTGCTTTGAGTAGTGATATATCCTTTATCTTCTCAGCATTCAATTTATTTTTCCATGCATTGGGTATTTTATTTATTATGCTATCAAAATAATGAGACAAGACTACATATGGTAACTTGAGCCAACCTGACATGTTGCCACTTTCTAAACACATTCTTGTGAGACAATGGTTCCTCATCACTACAAACTCAACATAGGTACAATGCACTTCCAAAATTTCTTGCAAAATACAATATCCATTACCAAAGGCCACTTTCATGTTATCATACAATTTTTCCATTTTCATCTTGTAACTTTTGTTATAAAGGCTAGGGAACATGTGATTATTATACTTATTCGTTAGAAATGCATCCAAATCGAGTGAAACCATACCCTATTTACATATGCATCTGGTACCACAATTTCATATATCACTTTTAAAATAAGGATCATGCCCCACTTAAATGAGTCTACTATTGTGTGTGCCTTATTGGTTCTTTTAATTATATCTTCACAGATAAATTATGAAATGTTGAGTTCCACATTATTAGCACCCATCATGTGCATAATGTATATATATGACTTAATTATATTATTTTAATGATAACTTTTGCATAATTTTTTCACTAAATAGGCATGTCACCACACAAGTGGCCTAATCATCTAAATGCTTAATGGGAAAAGTTGATTTATAATTTTGGATAAAATTATGTGTAATGTTCAATATATTTTTTAAATAATAAGTGGTGAAAATGATGAATAAGACTCAATTTATAATTCTTGTTGACATTAATTTACCTAATAGTACTTGATATTCTATTTTCCTCATTATCACTAACATTTTCATACATTTGCCTCACCTCATGGTGGAATCATCCTTATAATTCTTCCTTTAGGAATGGCTTATGCCTCTTAGTCCCTCCTACATTCATGGGAGTAGCATGTATTATTTTTTTGTGCCCTCATGCCTTAAATACCTCATTTATCTAGATACTTGGTTGATTATGTGTGTGTATCCACCAATTATCCATTGATGATGTGAGATTGTTTTATCACCCCAACCCACATTAATTATGTGCATGGTCCTCTAGTGCATCAATTAGTTTACATTGTTTTAGTTTAATTTCACACACACACACATGTTTTTGTAGGCACCTCATTTCCTTCTTACTTTAGTTTCATGTATATGTGACCACTATGTTTGAAAAGTATGAAAAAATACTCATATAAAAAGGTAGATGATGTTGATGGTGTGAGAGACCTATGTTACCATGGAAAAAAAATTGGCACAACACAAGACTTGAATAAATTTTATCTCTTATTAGTAAAAATAATAAACTAAATGATTTCACATAAAAATTGACATGATAATGCCTCCAAGAGATAATTAGACATCTAACATAAGGGTATCATAAAAACCCTTCCCTTGAATGGAATTATAAGGATGCCTACTTTATTTATAATTAATGTTGCAATAAACAGTTGACACTAACTATAGAAAAAAATTGATATTAATAAATATATATGGGTTTTACATCTTGGCATATTCCTTATTTGAGCAGTTCACTAAAGATCACACATGGAAAGGCTTGTGGATACTCCCATTGAAATACCTAGGTATGATTTCTCCATCCAAAATTTTCATTTTACATCCCATTTATATAACATTATAAACATCTAGTGAATATGAAGCTTGCTTAGATGATATGCATATATTGAGTCATAAAACAACACATGCACATATTTGTAAAAAATAATTGTTTAATGTGTTTTTTGTGCCATGATTTTTGTCTTCCCTTTCCAACTCCTTAAGTCAATTTGTCTAGGATCCAATTTTCAACTAACTTCATGTGGCATTCCAACTACATGTATAGATACTCCTTATCATTTATCCTACTAACACATGTAATGTGTAGAGAGGGTACCAAAACCTCCATAGGTAAAAAAAAATCCTTACCAAATACCAATTGGAATAAGTTAGACTTGTTCAATCATTTGTAGGATATCCTATAGGCCCAAATTACTATAGAGACTTGATCATCCCAAACCTTATATCATATGTTGTAGATATTTGTCAAGGTTGTGCCAAGAATCTTGTTAAAAACCTTTACTATCCCATTGAATTGAGGATGGTAAGACATATTATTATGATGCACCAACATGAACTTGGATAATAAAATATGTACCATCTCATTTATAAAGTGTGTACCCCAATCACTTGTGAGGCTCAAAGGGAACATGTACCTACTTATAATATTCTCCCATAAAAATTGAATGGTTATGTAAACAATGTAATTATTCATTGGTGATGATTATGTCCATCTAGTAAGGTAATTCAAAACCATTAAAATATATTGAATGCTAATATTTTGTGTGATAAGAGAGATTGGTCCAAGGCATCAATGACTCACTTCTCAAATTTATCATAAGTAGTAATTGGGATCAATGATGTATCATCCATTTTATTAGGTTTTGCAATATGTTATCATGTGTCACATGTGTGCTGAATTATTTGGCATCCCTATAGATAGTTAGCCATCAGAGGCCAAAAAAGAAAATCTTGCATGTGGCGGCCTCACTCGCATAGTGGCCACTTGAAAATATTTCGTATCATTTGCATAAAATTTCTACACACTCATGTTATAAAATTAATTTGTATAACATCTCATCATGTCAAAGTTTACAATTTTTTTTGCTAATGAGTTGATATGGGGCAACATATACTGATAGTCACTTTTTATCCTTTATTTTACACTCATTTGAGACAACACCCCAAGTTATAATTTTTTTTATATATTGGATAAATACTCATATACTCATTAAACATTATACACTTTGGCATTAGGATTTTTTTCCTCATTATTTTGTGTTTCTTACACTCGTGAGTTGTGACAAGTGGTCTAGTCCAAAATTTTACTTGCCTATCTTTATAGCCACTAAAAATTGAAATGATTGAAATAACATGATCCACCTATAAATTATGTCTTATAATACTAGATTGATAATGAGATCATTTAATGCCTGATGATATATGAATAACATGAATAGGGTGGAAATCAAGTTATAGGATTTTTTTGGACTACATGAATGATGGCTAGTGCTTTGCACTCAGTAGTAGTATAATTGTTCTTAGTTGGTGATAGCTTCTTATTGGCTAAGTAAATGAGATGATTAGCTTTTTTATCTCTTGGTTGTATGATGATAACACCAATGGATAACCTATATGAATAAATGTGAACATGGAATGTAGTCTTCCAATTAGGGAATTACAAGATTGGTGTGCTAACAAGTTTCTCCTTTAATATATCAAATGGTTATTGCTATTTTTTTATCTGGATAAAAATGTCATCCTTTTTTTTAAAAATATACAAGCATATAAATCATCGCATAGTTATGGATGAACTTATAATAATACCCAATGTGACTTAAGAATGCATGCACATATATTTGAGTGTTAGGCACCTCAAGTTGAAATATAATAGAAATCTTTGTTGGATCAATAAGCATCCCTTATTTGCATATAACATGGCTAAGAAGTGTACTAAATGGTTGGTGAAGATGTATTTATTTAGATTAAGAGATATTTGGAGCTGTCAAAACTACCTAAACATTAGCCTGAGAATTTTGGGGTGATCCTTCACCAACCCATAGATGTGCAATCATACAAATGGACTTGAAAAAAATGGTGGATAAAGTCTTTAAATGTCACAACCATGATGTTTGAAAACACTGTTAGCATATTATTCAACCCAAAAATGATAACATTGTATGCAAAGGACCCCAAATTAGTTATGAAAGTATTATTTGGATTATGTTCCTATTTAATTTGGATTTTATATTACCCTTAAAACCATCAGTGAACATATAAATCTTGCACCCTAAAATCCTTCAAATATTTCTTCGGTAATGGGGTTAAGAATGGATCTTTGACTTAAGTATCATTGAGCAAGATGAAGCCCATACAGATTAAGATGCACCCATCATTCTTCAATCTAACCACCTTTGGGCTTACCCACTTTGAATCATCAACTAGATAGATGACCCCAGTGGCAAGGATATTATAGATATCCTTCTTGAATTTGCACAAAGATTGGGAATCATATGTTATTGAAACTTTTTGATTGGTTATGTACCCTCAATTAATTGGCTTATGGGTAACTAGTCCATTTCAAGGTGCATGTTGGTATAAATATAAGCTTTAAAAAAATGATGAAAACTCACATAAAATAACTACAATAATCAACAAATTTAGATTCAACAATAAATTATAGTTGATTTAATAAAATATCATTAGCTACATTCACCATCAAATAGTTTATACATATAAATAAATAAAATTTACAACCAAGACATAACTTGTAAACTCATATTATAATTTTTAGTCTTATTCTAACCCTAAACTAATAGATTAATAAAAAATAGAAAAAGATAATGGGAAAGAGGAATAAAGTTAGCCTATTTTATGAACATAGATCTAATCTATATGATTAGATAAGACCCATAAAATAAATTTTTTGCCTGACTTATATATATACAGAGTCATAACAAAGATGGTGTTATAGATTAAGAAAAACTCAACTATGAAATAAGAGGAACAAAACCATCATATACATGCAAAAATAATGAATAACAATATCCATAGCCTTTCAATTGATAAAATATTGCACGAAACATAGGTTGGTATTCATTAAAATAAGTTGAATTACAAAGATATGCTCATCACAACATAGTCTACCATGAATATGATAAATCCCTAGCTAGGAAAGCAAGAAAATGTAGATTTTTTTATTTGGTCCTCTACTCTATCCAATTATAAAAAATGAACCAACCCCTTCTAATTATTCATACTAGCCTTATATAGATTTAGTCTAAATACTAGGACAAAATTTCCCTCCATAAGTGGTTGTAAATATTAAATGAGACCCACCGACAATGGCCCAAATTCAATGAACAATGCCACATTCTCTCATGCACTAGGTGCCAAGATCATTGATGAGGTTTTTCTTTTGCACATGATTGCATACCATAACCTTTTATTACCTTTAAAAATGTGTTCCCTTTGTCCAAATTCTTCCAAAATAATAAGTAAATAATATTATTTCTCTGAAAGATTAAAAGACACTAAACTTATTGATGGTTTACATTACATAGTTGGCCCCATTGACCTTGTACTCTTATTGGTAAACATTATTAGGTCTAGGTCTGCCCCTGGCTAACCTAGTCCATGACCTAGTTTGTTTTTGTCAATTACGATACTAGGTCAACTAGGTCGACCTTGTCAGCTTGAACTTTTAGAAGGGATTAGGGTTAGCTTAAGGTTTCTACTTGGAGAATAATTTTGTCTTTTGGATAATTCTTAGATGCTTTGGCCTTTCTTAGTGATCCATATAAACCACAACAACCTCTTGTGAAGCACCTTTGGCCAATGGAGAGATTGAGTCTCGATGGGTTCATCTTCAAGGTAAGTATCTCTAACTTTGCTCCTCTCTTTAGTAGATAGAAGTAGCATAAGTAATGGCTTTTGAATATATTGCTCTCTCCATGCATTAGGGTTTTACTTATACATAACTTAATTAGGATTATCTTGTGCATGATTGATTTTATGTTTACTAAAACCCCCATGTTGTGCCACAAGCTTTGGCGAACACTAGATTAGAATTTTATTCATTTGTTATTAGTTTAGTGAATATGAAAACATAGGACCTAGTTAGGGTTATTGCATAGTTTACTTGACTGGAGGCTTTGGAAGCTTCCCTAGTGAATTTATTATGGTAAGATATCCCTTGATTAGGTCTAATGGATCCATCTTGGCCATGACCCTAATTATTTAATGTATCCCCAATTAGAAGTGTAAGTAGGATTTATCTTCTTCGATCTAGGATTGAGTTGTAGATCGATTGCATATCTCATTGCATACAATTACAACCCATATAATCAAGCTAGTGTTTAATTTTGCCTTTAAAATATTTATTAGAAATTTCTCCATTAATATCCATGCATCCGTAACACAAATGGATTTATCTGTGATCCTAATCAAGGCCTTTATCTATAAATAGGGCATCTATAGCCCCTATAGAGGTTACCTGAATCACCCATAAATTTAGTTTTTTTTATAGTTAACTTTTTTTTTTATTTTTATTTTAATTATCTCAATTATGGGTTGGGGACTACCATGGGAATATGATAAGTATAATTTTAGATATTTCACTTGAGATATTAAATGAAATAATTTCATCTAATAAAACATATAAATAATTAAAGTGTGTTTTCATTCAAGGTTTCAAGAGAATATATTCAAAAGTTAAATACTTTACCTAGACTCATCAAAACATGAATAAATTTAGAACATATGTGATAATTCAAAACCTTTAAAACTAAACTCTTAAATATAATATTGCATAATAAAAACCCCATAGTACATGAACAACAAAATACTATTAATGTTTCTTACCAACAATCCCCTTTCCTTTATAACCAATAGGTACCCACTTGATTCAAAAAGAGATAAATTCAAAATAGAGACATGAGTCAAGGGCAGACTAAGTAAAACTAAAAGAATAAAATGAAAACCTAAAATAAAACATCAAAAGTATAAAACAAAGGAAAACTATGTACAAAGCCTCACTAAGCTGACTCAAGCCTAGAAATAGTGATTGAAGAACTGTCCATTCATAGGTAATGGGACATATTTGCATGTTAAGCTATTAAGTTTGAATGTATTATCACTCAAGATTTATATAACTTGGAGGGACCTAACCAAAAGGCATCAAACTTACCATGTTATCCATTTTTCTCATGTGACTTATCCCAAAGATGGACTAAATCAACAATCCTAAAGGCTTTTACTTTGGATCTATTACCAAACCAGTGTTTGATGACTCCTTAGTGTTTATCAAAGTCTAGTAAGGTTGCATCCTATTTCCATTCAAATTTATGGGAAAAATAGGATCTTTACCATACACAAGATGGTATGGGGATGTGCCTAGAGATAATCCTAGTTCAATTAGACCAAAGTGAAAACTTTAGCATCTTATGCTAATCTCGAGGAGTATTGTCCAAGATATTATTAATCACATCTTATAGATTTTTATTCATTGATTCAACAAAACCATTACCTTTATATATATATATATATATATATATATATATATATATATATATATATATATATATATAATTTAACCTGACATGAATCTAACCCTTACTAGTTTTCTTTTCTCTCATCTTATTATTTTTCTATATTTGTGATACTGTATCAAACCAGTCAATATAGTTCTAATTTTCTATGTGTAGGTTCAACACACAATCACATCAAAATGAATCTATTTTATCTATAAAACTCATCATCAAATATAGGTTACTAGATTGAAGAAGTCAACATGATACTCTTATTCAATCTCAAATAAGCATATAAGGTTAAACAGGTTGACTCTATCATCTTATTCTCTCTGCCAAAATTCAGATCAATAAACTAAGTCAAATAGGTTGACTTAGTCATCTAATACTCTCTACCAGCATCTAGATAAATAAATTAGGTTGAACAGGTTGACTTAATTATCTAGTCTCCTTTAGAACATGGGGTTTTGTATAACTAGGCCGAACTAGTCGACTTAGTTTGTAGAATTTTGAAAGAAGCATTCAAGGCAATTTAGCATAAAATTTTCAATCCTAATCATCTTCTAACCCACCAAGGTTCCTTTTTTTCTCTCTCTTTCATTTTAGTATTTTCTTTTAGTTTTATTAAGTTAGTATTTTTCAAAACTACAACCATACATTAAACTAAAGTGACCTAGTCGACTTCGTTCTATATCTTATATTATATCTAAAAGACTCAGTCGACCTATTTGACTCTATTCTTTAAGACTTTGATTTTGTAGAAAAGTAAAAACCTAGTCGACTCTATTCTATGTTGTTTTCATACAATGTCATTTGAACTGACTCTATACTATTCTAAATTTGGGAATTAACAATTATTTGTTAGTAATTGATTCACACTTTCATCTTCAGTTTTTGCATGCTTAGAGTAGCTCACATAGTCTAAATAGGTGGTTTTTTAAATTATTATTTAGTTACACTAATTTTTTTATTTTTGCACACACTACCAAATCACATAATATTCAAAATGAATTAAACACTTATCTTCCTAAGGCCTTCCTACTTGGATTTCATCACCAAGGGGGAAGCCAATTTGGTTTCTTGGTCAAGTATAAATACATGGTTAATGGTATATATTGGTAAAGCACCCAACACCATTATCATTATAGGATTATGAAGTGAGGGAATAAGCCCCAATACTAAGCCATTACCATTTCCAACATAGATCTCCTTCAGCCTAAACATCCTAAAACCATCCATATATTGATTTCTAGTTCCCTATTTTTAGCCAACTTTCCTTTCACACTTAAAATAATACTCTATAATAATCTAATAACACTCAAGATGACCACTTAGTTAGCATTTACTTTTCAATTGATTTCTTTCTCTTTGATCATTGTGTGTTGTATTGTAATAATTTGCATTGGTGCAAGGTTTTGTGTTATGTGCCCCAATTGGATCACACATATTGATCCAATTATTTGTGTGTTTACTTTCACTTCTTGCATCATTGCATGTTAAGATCTTAAGTCTGAATGTATTCTCACTCAATATTTCTACAACTTGGAAGGGACCTAACCAAAAGGCATCAAACTTACCATGTTATCCATTTTTCTCATGTGTCTTATCCCAAACAAGGACTAAATCAACAATCCTAAAGGCTTTTACTTTGGATCTATTATCAAACTAGGGCTTGATGACTCCTTAGTGTTTGTCAAAGTCTAGCAAGGTTGCATCCCATTTCCATTCAAATTTATGAGAAAAATAAGATCTTTACCATACACCAAATGGTATGGGTATGTGCCTAGAGATAATCCTAGTTCAATC
The DNA here is from genome assembly GCA_037957365.1 of Torreya grandis. NCBI lineage: Eukaryota > Viridiplantae > Streptophyta > Pinopsida > Cupressales > Taxaceae > Torreya > Torreya grandis. The sequence goes on from JARHVA010001232.1 coordinate 3,653,243, forward strand.
ATACCAAAGTGAAAACTTTAACATGTTATACTAATCCCAGGGAGTGTTGTCTAAGATATTCTTAATCATATCTTACAAATTTTTATTCATTGATTCAACAATGCCATTACCCTAGAGATAATTATTAGAAGATAATTTAATCTGACATAAATCTAACCCTTGTAGGCTTTATTACATGCTTTCTTTTCTATCATTTTATTATTTTTTATATTTGCGATACTATATTAAACCAATTATTATAGTTCTAAATTTCTATGTGCAAGTTTAACACATAGTCACATCAAAATGACTATTTTATCTTTCCAAATCTTCATCAAATATAGGTTACTAGATTGAATAGGTCGACAAGATACTCTTATTTAGTCCCAAATAAGCATATAAGTTTGAACATGTTGACTCTTTCATTTTATTCTCTTTGCCAACATTTAGATCAATACACTAAGTTAGACAGGTCAACTTAGTCATCCAATACTCTCTGCCAGCATCTAGATAAAAAAAGTAGGTTGAATAGGTTGACTTAATCATCTATTCTCCTTCACAACATGGGGTTTTATAGAATTAGGTCAAACTAGTTGACTTAGTTTGTATAATTTTGAAATCATTCAAGGTACTTTAGCATAAAATTTTCAATCGTAATCATCTTCCAACCCACCAAGGTTCCTCTCTTTCTCTCTCTTTTATTTTAGTATTTCCTTTTAGTTCTATTTTATGCAAGTTAGTAGTCTTCAAAACTAAAACTTAAATTAAACTAAGTCAACCTAGTCGACTTAGTTTTGTATCCTATATTATATCTAAAAGACTTAGTCAACCTATTTGACTCTATTCTTTAAGACTTTGATTTTGTAGAAAAGTAATGACCTAGTCGACTCTGTTCTATGTTCTTTCAATATAGTGTCATCTAAACTGAATCTATACTATTCTAAATTTATGAATTAACAACTATTTGTTAGTAATTAATTCACACTTTTATTTTCACTTGTTTGCATGCTTAGAGTAGCTCACATAGTCTAAATAGGTGGTTTTTCAAATTACTATTTAGTTACACTATTTTTCCTTTTTTTCACACACTACCAAATCACACAATATTCAAAATGCATTTAACACTTATCTTCCCAAGGCCTACTTACTTAAATTTCATCACCAAGGGGAAAGCCAACTTGGTTTCCTAGCTAAGTATAAAAACATGGTTAATGGTATATATTGGCAAAGCACCCAACACTTTTATCATTATAAGATTGTGAAGTGAGGGGGTAGGCCCCAATACCAATCCATTACCATTGCCAACATAGATTCCTTTAGCCTAAACATCCTAAAACCATCCATATATTGATTTATAGTTTCCTATTTTTAGCCAACTTTCCTTTCACACTTAAAACAATACTTTATAATAATTTAATAACACTCAGGATGACCACTTAGTTAGCATTTACTTTTTATTTGATTGCTTTATCTTTGATCATTGTGTGTTGTATTGTAAAAACTTACATTAGTTAGCATTGGTGCAAGGTTTTGTGTAATGTGCCCCAATTGGATCACTCGCATTGATCCAATTATTTGTGTGTTTACTTTCACTTCTTGCATCATTTATATTAAAAAAATTTACCCTATTTTCAGAACATTATCATTTTGTTCGATACAATCTCTTACAAACTCTATCTTTCTTCTTGCAAACATTACACAGTTGACTCACATGGCTGTGTCCCTTATCTATTTGTTTTGCATTTTGTCTAGCAATACACAATTGACCTAATAGACTTTGTAATTTTTTTAGCCTTTGTCCACTAGTACATAGTCAACCCAATTGACTGTGTACTCTTCTTATCCCCTTTCAAGTAGTACTCTATCGACCTAGTTGACCTTGTATATGATTTTTTCCCTTGATCTTTTATCTATCTAATTTGGTTCTTTGTTTGGTTGACTTCCTTCTCTGCATGGCTAACTGAGTTCTCTATCCCTACTTTCTCTTTATTATTTCTTAAAATTTTGTTCATTTCCTCAAAGCATCATGAAATCCCCTATTAGAATCTTCTTGGATAACTTGAATCCATTTAGACACTATATGGGGTATTGTTTTCTTCCCTTCATTACCTCCTAAGAGAAGCCTCAATCTTTTAGTACCTCTTCACCTCCATCTATGGATTGTAATAGGTTCAAATCACACCTCATGATGAAGTATGTGGATCTGATCCTTTTTGTACCTATTCTTCAATCTTCTCAATACAATGTAGGAGTGATTGACACAAATCTATCCAATAATCCCACTAGTAATCCACCTCCAAATAGCCCTCCCCCTAATACCAATTTGGGGAGTCCTCATACAAATATCAACCTGCTAATTCATATAACTCAACTTCTTACACAAGTCATATAACAAATGAACATAAGTCAAACTTTTAACACCTCTTAAATAATGCAATTACAACATCATTTGACCAATATGGCTAATCAACCTCCGATTCTAATTCCTCAAACTAATCCAAAATTTATTCCTCCACCTCTTAGAGATGCCTCAAGAAATGTTATTCCTAAACCTATCATGAATAACAAAATGATTCAAAACATCCAGAATGAGCCTTTAGATCATTTCATCAATGCCATAGATATTGGTAATATCTCTCCAACTATCAAGTTTGATGGGACTAAAGACCTTGCATCCTTTATTAAAGCATTTGGTAATCTTTATAAAGAGTGGATCCAAACTAATACTTTCACCACAACTAAACTTCTAGTTAAAACCTTCATTGGTGATGTATTGGAATGGTAAAACCAACTTACCCAACATTCCATTTGGAAACTTAAGGATTTATTCAATCCTCTAGTTAAAGAGTTTCAACACAATGACGTTCTCAAAAATTGCCTTAGCCATTTCATCAATGCTAAATAATGTCCCACTGAATTAGTTCATAATTTTATCAAACGATGGAAATTTCTAGCCCATAAGGCCAACCATAACATGACTGATGATAATCTATTCAAACACTTTATAACTACTTTAACACCTTCAATTCAATATAAGGTTTGAACTGTTACTCCTAAAATGATTAACAAAGCTCTTGACTAAGCCAAACATCAAGACTTCCTCATGAAGTAATTCGAACCTAATACCAAATTCATTAAGGGATGTTTTCAAACTTATACCAATGCCATCATTGGAAATACTCCTCAAACCAAACTAGGAATTACTAAAGATCATAATCCTCCATATCCTCACATATCACTAACTATGCAACAAATGAAACAATTCTTAACACCATCTAAACCCTTTACTTATCCTAATAATCCTCCTAAATGGTATGGCCCTAATTAATTTTGTTGGTTCCACGCTAACATTTGTAATTCCCATGAAACTTATCAAGGTATTACTAATTTTTTTTGTCTCTTATATGCTTGGTGATTCCTTCAATCATGAAGCTATGATCCAAGTTCGTCATCAAGAGTTCAACACTAATTCTCAAAAATGACAAGCTCCCAAAGATTATTCTTCTAATAACCAAAAATCTTTTCCCACATCTACTAATTAACAAAATACCAAAGATGTTTCTGCTAATGATGTTGACTATGACCAATATATCAATAATTCTCAATATGTTAACATAGATAAGGTCAACTATCATCACAAACCAGCTCACAAAGATCCTGTCACTAAACCTAAGAAACCATATTTGGAAGAGAAACTTCTCAAAGATACTACAACTACTCATTTAGCTTCAAAAGCTAATGAGGAACCATCTCCTTATTCTAAACCCCCAACCACTTCTATTCTTTAAAAATATACCTTACCTTCTAAACCTTGTACTGTTCTTCTTCTAAATCCCGTTGGAACTTACTTGAAGAAATCAACTCCATGCCTTACAATATTTCTCTTATGGATTTAGTTCATCCCTCCCCTTATCATTGTAATTTCTTCATGAAACAATTATAAGAAATGGAAGATCCATCTTCTATAGATGAAGAACCACCCTCTATTGAGCCTTAACCCAACAATATTGTCCTTCTTCCAAGCCTTATATTAAATTTATTGAATAAGACATGATTAATGATGAGATCCTTTTTTGTGTCGATGATCCACCACTATTCATTAAAATATCCATAAATACTACCCTTATTATTAAAGTGGTAGTTGACAAAAATTATAGTATTAATGGGACATCTTTGTGGCTCATCCAATAAATTGTCTATAATAAGGATCATCTCAAGCAAAACTGCCTAACCTATCATGGATTTGATAAAACTAATCAAAATCCACTTATTTATATTTGGATTCACCTTAAAATTGGACCTAAGACCATTCAAACTAAAATTATGGTCCTTGATTTAACCCTATCTTACAACATACTCCTAGGCCAACCTTAGACTCATAGAATGAGGGCCATTGCCTCTTCTGGTAGCCAATACATCAAGTTATTGCATAACAAAAAATGATATAAACACGAGGTCAATCCCACACCTTGGAATATTCAACTTCCTAATCCTAAATCTCAATATTGCATTCCTACCATTCCAATAATCAATAGTGCTCCCTTACCTGAATTCATCAACATTAATCCATACTTATAGGTCACTCTTGTTAATTCAAATGATGATGAACCTAATAAATTGTAACATACTTGAAACACTACTAAGCTACTTCCTTATGTCTTGGATTGGTTTCCTCCTTATTTATTACCTCATGATTACACTATTCTTCTTATTGATGAGATCACTAATTTTTCCCATCCATGCAATGCCCAAGACATTTATTACCTAGAATATTCCTTCACGTGCAATGATTATGGATTGGCCAAATTATTTCAAGGTCCTATAATCATGTCTCCCTATAAATTTATTGATCTAGGAATTTCTCATTCTAAAACTCCACTTGAATCTCAAACATGTACCATTTCTACAACCTATGATGATAACTACATCATGTCCCAAGCTCAATCTCAAGACTTAGATGTTTGGCACTATAAAAAAAATTATCCTAAATACATGATTTAAACCATGATGTTCATACCATTTCCACAAATTTTGAATTAGCTCTTGAAGGTCATATACCTCTCGTTAATTCTCTACTTCTTGACACTCCTTCGGTGGTAGAACAAATCATACCTTCCAAACATTAGTAAATTCCTAAATCTTCTCTACCACCTAAAAATCCCATAATTACATCTAATTATTCCCCCATAAAATAAATTAATGATACACCAATCTCATCCAATCAACCTCCTCCTACTCTTGAGATTACATTAGATGCCAATGCCATAGATGTGTATCAAATATACTCTAAATATGATCTCCATGGTAATCAAATTATTGATCTTAAAGTAGATGTCAAGTATTATGGTCCTCTTCCCACTTTGCCTAGTGAAGAAGTCATTATTGAATTGTTTCATGCCTGAGAACTTGAACTTCCTCAGCAACATCACAAACTTGAGAATTTCAAAAATAAATCCCCTTGTTTCAACAAATTCATCACTATATTTGTCCCAAAATTAAATGAAATTTCCTCTTTACCTAATGTACCATATCATTTCCAATATCTAAATGTTATGCTTATCGAAGAAACTAATTGCATCAAATATGGTACTCCATCATTCCCTCAACAATTATAGTTTCTCACAAACTCACACCTATTGAACATGATAATTATAGATTATTTTTTGATAAATATCATGAGAACTTTACTAGGTCCTACATGAACATACCAGATATTGATTTTAACATTACAATGCACAATATTATCACTTATCCTAATGCTAAACTTGTACGATAAAAAAAATGGAAATTTCCACCCAAAGTTTCCATTTTATGCCATAATGAAATTATCAAGCTTCTTAATGTGAAGTTTATCAAACCCATGGACTATTCTAAAAGGGTTTCTAACATAGTCCCTATTCAGAAAAAGGTCACCATGGTCATTCACATTTGCATCATTTTTTGTAATCTTAATCTTGTTTGTCCCAAAGATAATTTCCCTCTACCTTCAATAGATGCCATCATCAATTCCATAATTGGTTATGAATTGTTGTCTCTTATGGATGGTTTCTTAGGTTGTAACCAAATTCACATTACCCACAAAGACCAACATAAGATAAATTTCACAACAAAATGGGGCACATATTGTTACATTTAAATTCCCTTTAACCTCAAAAATGCTAGAGCCACCTATCAATAGGTAATGACTCACATATTTCATGATCTTATTCACAAGATTTTAGAAACCTATGTGGATGACCTCATTGCTAAATACAAATATTGAAAGACTCATTTGTCTGATCTTATCATCATCTTCAACCACATCCTTAAATATAAAATTAGATTAAATCCTTAAAAATGTGGGTTTGGTGTCACATCTAGAAAACTATTATAATTTTTAGTCTCTCTTCATGGCATCAATGTTGCCCCTGCTAAGTTTAATGTTATCATCAACATGCCCATCCCTTGATCTATTTTGGACATTCAAACTTACTTTGGTAAACTTGGGGAAATTGGAAATTTCATTCCCAAAATGGCTTACCATATCTATTCCATCAATTCTCTTATTAAGAAAGGTAATGCCTTAGAATGGATAGACCCCTATCAAAAAACATTTGATAATATAAAAGAATCATTGCTTCACCCACCTCTCTTCATCCCCCTTAAAATGATTGACCATTGATCTTGGATACCTCTTCCACACCCATATCAGTTAGGGAATTCTTGCCTAACAAGATGATACTGGAAGGGAATATGCCATCTACTATATCAATTGAGGCCTCATTGATTATGAAAAACATTATACCAAAGTCAAATGTGATTACCTCACCATATATTTTGCTGATAAAAAACTTTGACATTATATGCTTTATCAAACCATTTACGTTATCATTCATTCCAATCCTCTTCATCATTTCTTCCCCAAAGCCTTTCTTCCTAGAGATAGAATTGGCAAGTGGATGGTCCTCCTCATGTAATTTGATCTCTAAATTATTACCCAAAAATTTATCAAAGGATAAATCATTGTTGATCAACTTTCCATATCTCCTATGCCAACTACCAACCACCTTTAAGATAATCTTCCCAATGACAATATTCTATACACTGAAGGTCTTAACCAAGCCATATCCCTTAAATATTACTTTCACAACTTCACTACTGACCTGAAAGTAAGTAATCTTGAAGAGTCTACTAACTCCCTTGATACTATTAAACCAAAATTAGTTATCAAATAACTTCCTAAAATAAATGTCAATTTACATGAAGATATTTGGACCTTTCATTTTGATGGTGCTAAATGCCTTCAAGGAGTTGGGGCAGGTTTTATCCTTATGAGCCCTCTGGAAAAATCATCCCATTATAATTTCACCTCACATTTGATGTCACTAACAACATGGTGGAGTATGAAGCTTTAATCTTAGGCATAAGATAATCCCTTGATCTAGATATCCAATACCTGCATGCTTTAGGTGATTCCCAACTCATTTGCCACCAAGTCAATGGTGATTATCAATGCAAAAGTGAGAATCTCATTTTTACCATCAAATCATAACTACCCTTGCCAAATATTTCATTTATTTCACCATCAAGCCTATCCCTTGAGATCAAAATTCTATTACTGATTCCATTACTTCTTCAACATCTCTTTTTCATTTGTACCAAGTTCTTATCGATCCTACCTTTCTTATCCAAATAAGAAAATCCCTGCATTCTCTTTAACCACAAGATTCACTTATCTACCACATGGATCCCATCACCATTTGACAAAACCCATGGTAAAAAGATATAATTCAATATCTAGAACACCAAACTTATCCTTCAAACCTTGATTCCCATAAAAAGAGTCACATTCTCAAAAAAGCTTTTAAGTGTGTATTTTGATATAACATCTTATATTATGACAATGCTAAAGGTGCCTTACTCTATGTTTATATGAAATAAGAGGTTCCTCCTCTTCTTGAACAATCACATGGTAGCATTTGCAGTGGTCATTGTTGCAGACATGCTACAACCCATAAATGCTTATGTATGGGATACTTTTGGCCCAATATTCAAAAGGATGCCATCTAATTTGATAAAATTTGTACTCCTTACTAGCTTCATGATGATCTAATTCATTCACCTCTAGCCAAGCTTCAAAATGTAGAATATCCTTGGCCATCTCCATGTGGGGATTAGATCTCATAGGCAAATTACCTCGCTCTCAAGATGGACATGTCTTTATAATCACAACCACATAATATTTTACCAAATGAGTTGAGGTTATGCCCCTTATCAATGTTATGAGTATCACCATCTCCAAATTCATCTTAGATCAAATTATTTTCCACTTTTGTGTCCCTCATACTATCATTTCAAATAATGGTGTTAATTTCAAAAACAAAGATGTCAAACAACATTGTGTTAAATTTAAAATCAATCATAAATTCTCCACACCTTACCATCTATAATTTAATGGCCAAGCCAAGGCCACCAAAAAAATTATAATAAAATTCTCCAAGAGATCATTCATGAAACCTTCATGGATTGGCACCTTCATATATATCCTACTCTTTGGGTCTATCACACTATCATACATATTACCACTAAGGCAATGTAGTTCTTTCTATTCTATGGTTCTGAATCAGTCCTCCCATTAAAAGTTGAGCTTCCCTCTCTTTTTATCTATATTCATGATATCATACCTAATGAATAATTATGCAAGGATCACCTTTATGCTCTTCATCTCTTTGATGAATATCGTCTTTTTACCCTACAACATAATTTCCAATACAAGGTTTGTATTGCCAAACAACATACAAATGAATTAAAGTTTGCACATTTAATGTTAGTGATCTTGTCCTTAAATTATAATACACTCATGACAAAAAATGTAAATACACCCAAAAATGGTGGGGCCCTTATTTAGTCAAAGATATTATTGGTGCAAGTACCTATCGCATTCAAACCAATGAAGGCCATATTTTTAAAGAGCCCACAAACGTGCAATTCCTTAATAAGTACTTTACCTAAATCTTTCATTTATTTCCATGCTTTATATATGTTATCTATCTAACACTTTTTTGTAGGATACTTACACGGGTCTCACCCTTTGAAACAATTATCTCTTTTCACAAACCTTAGTCCTTCTTCTTGGTCTTTTGATTTCCCTTTTTTTCTCATGAGTTGCATTTTAAAATTATAGATAGGACCCAGTCTTCCTCATGATTTACCACTTTTGTCCTCTTTATTTTATCACTTTCCAAAATTATACTTTTTAGCACCCCTTGGGTTTATCTTTTGTGAGTTGCAGTATAAGACCATGGATAGGACATGGCCTTCCTCACAAATACCATCTTTATCTCATTTAATTTTCACATGATTTTGGCACCGCTTGGGTTTTTTTTTTATGATTTATTATGTAAGACCATGGATAGTACCTGGCCTTCCTCATAAAATCACCATCTTTCATTCCTCATCTATATGTGTTTTGCAATGGTTATGAGTTTTGGATCTTTGTTCTTAGCTTTAGCTTTTGCTTATTTTGATAGATGAAATTTGCACAAAAATATATGTTAGAATTTTTTACTACAACCACTCATTATTATGATAGTAAATCACACTTTTCTATCATTATATCCCTTTTTTACTCTTTGTCACATTTTTTATGATTTAAATTAATTTAAATTGTTTCATGTTTCACCCCTATTGATTTCCTTTCCTTCCACTCCACATTAGATCAAATAAGGTCAAAGTCAAGATAGAACTTTTATTTTCAATTAACTTTACAAGAATATTAGATACCATGCTCTCTAAGATCTCTCTCTTAGCAACCAAGTCCCAAGTATTCAAATGAAAGTCATCTTTAACACCCATGTTTGGTCTTTTGAATCTATATAGAGGAGGAATAGAAAAATCCATCAATAAAGTTAAAATCCAAATCATTTTAAATAAAAGGCAAATATATATAAAAGGCAACATAAAAATTTCAAAATTTAAAATCACACCAAAAAGACATGATTACAAGCACATATCCTATCTCCAATCAAAACTCAAACTCCATAGTTGGTCTCACAATATATCCAAGGTCCATTGGGGTACAGTAAGCTAGTAGATTGGAATAGGATAATTCATCAAACTTTATGGTGCTACCTAATTTCTCACTTAAATACCTAATCTTCATAGTAGACCAATGACTTTGCAAGGTGTCTTGAGGAATGGGGAACATGTTGTGGGAAGGTAGGTCCAATTCACTTTTCATGCATATAACCTTTATGGGATGATATAAATACTTTATTTGTTGACCTGAGACTTGTGTGGCTAAGATAAGTTCTTCTGAGTCATTAAAGTCAAAAGTCCTTTTGTTTTGACAAACCTAATTTGAATGTCTTGCTTTCAATAAATAGTTCATCTACCTTGGTTTTTCCTTCATTTTCCCCTCCATCCATTTCATTTCCTCCCTTGATAGGCATGTGTGATTCAATTTTTTTTCTCTTATTCTGTATTCCCTCTTCTTCACATCTTAAAAACATGCTAGCACTACTTTGTTTCAGTTTTATCTACCCTTAGAACAAAACAACATGTTTGAGTGACTAGGATTCAATTTTTTTACACCATGGCTTTACATTTCTAGATATTCCTTGCTTTTTTTTACCATTTTTCACTGTTGTACTACCCTTTTTTGGGAACTTGAGTCCATTTCTACTTTCATGTACTTTTTTCATTATTGAGTGAGGTTGGCTTGATACTGCTCATTCAACAATGTTGTTTTCCCTTTTGTGCACTTTTTCTATTGATGATTGAGTAAGGATTGTTACTTCTTATTCATCAATGTTGTTTTACCATTTTGATTACCCATATTTGTTTAAGTAGGGATTTTTACTATTTTTACATTGATGTTTGATTACCATCCTTTTTCACATGTATTCTTGGTTTGACTTTGGTGAGTTTGCCTTTCTTACTTAAAGTTTACTTGTTTGAGTTTTTTGGCCTTTAATAGCCTTGGATTTTTGGTTACCCGATTTAATCTAAATTTTTATTTTATATTTTATCTAACATAGAACTTGTCACCCCAACTTGCCAAATTTCCAAGTACATCATGTCTGTATATCACTAATTATCTTGTATTTCTTGCATTTGTTTGTTTTTGCTCTTTAGTTTTATATCCTTGGGTTTATCAAAAGTAGTCTCTATGACATATATAATCAAAAAAAAAAAAAAATAGATAACCATCCAGTAATAAAGGTAAGTCAAGGTATGTATTATATTCACTTTTTCAATTATTTTATACTTTAAAATACTGTAACTTTTTTTAGCCTCAACATTGTGTGTTACTATGTTCTTTATCAAATCATCATCCCCTATTTCACCTATGTAACACATGATGAGATTTGAGTGGGGCATATGTATACACATAATATTTTCAAACTTTATCAGTTACTGATACTTTTTATCTTACAAGAACCCATCGAGTCTCAATCTCTCTGAGTGCACGCCTTAAAAATATGCATTAGGAAAGGGGTGGGTAGACCATTTATGCTTTGTAGGATTATTGTCCCTTATTACCACTTGCTATCAATCCAACCAGCTCCTAGAAACATTACCCTAAGTTTTACCTCCTATTTCACAACCTCCTCTAGTCATTTTTCACCTTTATTAGCACTTCCCTAATCTAAAACCCCTTTTTGATGGTTTACATTACATAATCAGTCCTATATACCTTGTACTCTTATTGATAAAAACTTATTAAGGTCTAGGTTGGCCCCTGGCTAACCTAGTCCATGACCTAGTTTTTTTGTTAAATACGATACTTGGTCGACTGGATCAACCTTATCGACCTAAACTTTCAAAAGGGATTAGGGTTATATCCACCTATATAAACACATCCATTTCACCATTCTTAGAGAGAAAAAAAGAGTTAATTATTGATTTGTGCTTCTTTACAATCTTCTCTTTCACCATTCTACTTGAGGATTCTTAGCTTAGTATTTCTACTTGGAGAAGAATCTTGTTTTGTGGAGAAGTCTTAGATACTTTGGCCTTTCTTAGTGATCTTTACAAACCACAACAACCTCTTGAAAAGTGACTTTGGCAAAGGGAGAGATTGAGTCTCTATGGGTTCATCTTCAAGGTATGTATATCTAACTTTTCTCCTCTCTTTAGTAGATAGAAGTAGCATAAGTAATGGGTTTTGAATATATTGCTCTCTCCATGCATTATGGTTTTACTTATACATAGTTTAATTAGGATGCTCTTATGCATGTTTATTTTTATGTTTACTAATCCCCCCATGTTGTGCCATAATCTTTGGTGAGCACTAGATTATAATTTTATTTACTTATTATTAGTTTAGATAATATGAAAACATAGGACCTAGTTAGGGTTATTACATAGTTTTGCTTGACTAGAGGCTTTGAAACCCTCCCTAATGAATTTATTATGATAAGAGATCCCCTGATTAGGTCTAGAGGATCCATCTTGGTCATGACCTTGATTATCTAATGTATCCCCAATTAGAAGTGTAAGTAATATTTATCTTCTTCGAGCTAGGATTGATTTGTAGATCTGTTGCATTTCTCATTGCTTATAATTACAACCCATATCATCAAGCTAGTGTTTAATTTTACCTTTAAAATATTGCCTAAACATTGATCCATTAATAACCATGCATCCATATCACCAATGTATTTATTTTTTATCCCAATCAAGGCCTTGATATATTACAAAGAAGGCATCCATAGCCTTTATAGAGGTTACCTAAATCACCCATAAATTTAATTTTTCTAATAGTTGATTTTCTTTTTATTTTATTTTAATTATCTTAATTTTGGGCTGGGGACTACCATGGTAATATGATAAGTACAATTTTATATATTTCACTTAAGATATTGAATGAAATGGTTTCTTATAAGAAAACATATAAATAAGTAAAGCATGTTTTCATTCAAGGTTTCAAGAGAATATAGTCAAAAGTCAAATAATTTACCCAGACTCATCAAAACATAAATTTAGAACATATGTGATAATCCAAAACATTTAAAACCAAACTCTTAAATATAATATTTCATCATAAAACCCCCACAGTACTTGAACAACAAAACACTATTAATTTTGTTACCAATAAACCCCTTTCCTTTATGACCAATAGGTACCCACTCAATTAAAAAAAGAGATCAAGTCAAAATAGAAATAAGAGTCAAGGACAAACCAAGTGTAACTAAAATAACAAAACTAAAACCTAAACTAAAACATCAAAAGTATAAAACAAAGAAAAAATATGTACAAGGCCTCACTAAGTTGACTTAGGCCTAGAAATAGTGCTTAAAGAACTACCCATTCATAGGTAATGGGACATCCTTTCATGTTAAGCTCTTAAGTTTGAATTTATTCTCACTCAATATTTATGCAACTTGGAAGGGACCTAACTGAATGGCATCAAACTTATCATGCTATCCATTTTTATCATGTGCCTTATCCCAAAGAAGGACTAAATTAATAATCTTAAAGGCTTTTACTTTGTCTCTCTTATAAAACCATAATTTGATGACTCATTGGTGTTTTTCAAAGTCTAGAAAGGTTACATCCCATTTCCATTCTAACTATATCAAATTTAGTAGCTAAACCTCAATATTATAATTGGTTTCAAGGAAATCTCTCATGAATTTCAAAGTAGGGATTTTCAAATTTATGGGAAAAATATGATCTTTACCATACACAAGATGGTATGGGGATGTGATTAGAGATAATTTGAGTTCAATCAGACCAATGTGAAAACTTTATCATGTTATGCTAATCCCAGGGAATATTGTCCAAGATACTCTTAATCACATATTAAAAATTGTATTCATTGATTCAACAACACCATTACCTTGTAGATAATAATTGGAATATAATTTAAGGATAGCCTCATTGTCATACGCACATTTAGTAAATTTCAATGATGAAAAAGAATGGACATTGTCACATACTAGAGTAAATGACATTCCAAACCTAGTGATGATGTGCTAGTCAAGGAAGCTAATCATAATTTTAGTTGTAAATTTTTTTAATGCATGTGTTATAGTTTATTGAATCCAATAGTTAGTTGCTATTAAAATTATCATTAATGACTCTGACAAATTCTAATCCCATTTTTTGAAAGGATGAACTTTAATAACTAGCTATAAATGCACAATAAGGTTAAACTCTTTGTGTTGTAATGTTAGCATAGGTTGCAATAAAACCCATCAGAACTTGCTAATGATTATTCTTGTGCGAATAAATTATAGTTTAATAATGTAGATAGAACTAAGGAACACATCAAGTATTCATTCTGAATAGAGTTATGGATTATCCATCAAAATGCAGACTTAATGATACAGATCATTCCTTATTATTATATAAGTATATAGATTCACATAAAACAAAATTTAATTGTACATGAAACAAGTAAAAAGACATTTAAAGAACCATGAATTGATCTCTATATTAATATCAAATCATTCGAAACTATTTTCATTTATATCATATCACTATTTAAAGACTTAAAATGCTCTATCACTTTGCATTCTTACCTTACATTTATTTATTTAAAGGAGTCTTTCCATATTCAATAGTCTTTTGGTATACATACATAGGCCAAATACATAATAATAATAATAATAATAATAATAATAATATATTATAAAAAATTATCTATAACACACATTATCATTTATTTACACTCTATGATTTTAAATTCATAGGTCTACTACCAACACTTTCCAAGACTTAAAAAGTTATCTCATCCCAAGACAAAGTCGTAGGAAGTGTGTTGAATGCTAGATATGGTAGAATTGCATGCACTAAGGGGTTGTTCCAAAAACACTAGTTGTAGTAACCACTCAAGTTGTCATTTAATATTTTCACCTCTTTCACACTACTTAGCTTCCCTTTTGGGTTTTCAATTATGCAACATACCAATCTACTGCCCTTATGGATTTTTAATATATTAACATAGATAAGATAGATGAAAACCTTTTACTACTTCAAAACTCTTCAAATTTTCAAAATTGAAAAAGGATGCATGGATTTCATTGCTAAATTGAATGAGCTTAAAAACAATGTGTGACTAGTGTTATGTCAAATTATGGTATTGTTGAAGAAGATGGTGTTGTGAGAACCATCATAAAATATGATGCAATTGTATATTCAGGGATTAGAATTTGTTCTACACTAGTTTGGTTGCCTTACTATTTTTTAATTATTGTGTGAGTTAGGCCAATGGAATGAGCTAAGGTTCATCAATAATCATAATAAGTGATTTTTCTAGGTTTGAAATATATTACTTGTATTACTTCCAACTAACTAATGCATCCCAGACCATGTTGATCAAAGTTTGTAGTGGGGCTTGACTCTGTATGATTGCCTACATATCTTCATATTATATGATAGCAATGAGATCCCTATTTTTTTAGAGATTCAATTAAATGTCTTCATACATATCCTCAAATCTATCTGCATACTATTGGGTCTAGACATAAGAAAACATGTTATGAAGCATTTTATTTTTTATGCAGTCATATTCATCATGGCATTATATCTTGAGTTAAGAGACTCCTTGAGTGTAACATCCATGGGCTCTAGCATGATCATATGATCTTCCATGATAATATTGAACTTATTTGAATAAGATAAGTCTACTTATACCTTTCCTAGTGTGTCCTGCAACTACTTTTTTTAGTTTAGTATACTATGAGTAATTTGGATGCCTTATTGCATAATAGTTTCTAACACATGATCATATTCTTCAAGAAATTGGAAGAATATTTTTGTTTCATCTTTTAGGTTTTATCCTTACACTTGGAGAAAACATAAATGTGTGAAGTATATACATGATAGTAGGGTGGTCATAGTTCTAGATATTCCATATGAATACCCTCTTCAACAAGTAATTATTCCTCATCCACCCACACCACCATTATATTTAGTTGAACAACATACCAAGATTCATTTTACTTAGATAGCTCAAAGGAGAATAAAGGATTTTTATTTTATCTTTTAGGTGTTATCCTTGTGCTTGGATTTATATATAACCAAAAAATCATTGGTAATAACACATAATTATTTATCTTTAGACATCATTTTGTCTCCTAAGATTTGGATAACTAGAATTAGACAAATAACATCTATGATCGCACAAGCCTTGGATAGGTGAACTATAGATCTATGTTTTCCTCCCTTAACTATTGGTTGTCATGTTCCATATCAAGGGCCTTCTACATTATGGAATATTGAAATGTAGACACTCCTTCAACCTAATTTATGAATGTTAGATGGGTCACATCAAGTGACACCTTCTAAATTATGGTAAAAAAAAAAGTCACACAAGTTGTGGCTAAGGCTATCTGGTGCACAATTTGTGAAAATGGGAGTGTGAAATTTATTCATTTTCAAGATGGGGATTGCATGTCTCATAATCATTAATGGGTTTTTTAAGTTATTTATTTTGTTTTCCTCTTCTTGTGCACTTCTTAGTGCCAATCCTGAGCCTTGGAATGTGCTATAAGGATGTCAAGCATCAAGAATCAGTTAGTTCTTAAGCTCTTATTTTAGATTCATAGGTTTATTTGGTTGCTCAACCTTTTGAATATCAATTGTGACTTTAGACTTATTATTTATTTATAGATCTTTTTTTGCCTTGGTAGTTGCTTCTACCTAAACCTTTGATGCCTCTTATGCTTATTTCACAACTTCCTTAGTAGTTTGCTCCTTGAATTTTTTCTTGCTCTCTTCTTCTTGATTTTGTAGGGCTTATTTATTTTTATCCTACTCTATTTTGGTTATCACTTTAACCTTATTATTTTTCCATTGTTCCTCTTATGCTATCTTATATTTTAATTCCTTTTTATTTATTATAGCTTCTTCTTATTGTTTCTTCTTCCATTTCTCTTTTTTCCCTACTCCTTATTATGTGCGACTTCTTATTCATATTTCTTATTCTAAACAACAAATTATTCATCTTGTTTCTTATTTTACTTAGTAATTTCTTCTTATTGGGGAGCATGATTGCTCTCACAATCCAAAGGATGAAGTCCTAAAATAGTAATGATAGTGTGGTGTGGCGCTTGGTTGTTTACACAAGATAAAGGACTATGTCTTGGAATGATGAAAGGTCATTATGGAGATTGATTGATCACACAAGCCAAAGGATGAGGTCCTAGAAGGACAAGTTTGGGTCATTGTAGATCAAGGTTTCTTGTGCAAGCCAAAGGATGAGGTCTTAAAAGGATAATTTTGGGGCATTGTGGAGCATGGTTGCTCACACAAGCCAAAGGATGAGGTCCTAAAAAGATAAGTTTGGGGCATGTGGAGCTTGGTAGCTCACAAAAGCCAATGCATCTAATTCCTCCTCATAAACCATATCATTACAATCTTTAGTTGGATCATAAGCTGCTTCTTGACTATGTTCTATGTACTAATTATCATAAAAAGGGTATGGATCCGTATCCCAAACAACATTATCTAAGTTGGGTCTTCAAAGTCCTCCTTACAAGCCTCTTCATACCAATCAAGGTCTCGAGTTAGATCGTAAGGTAGTTCATGACTTTTTTCCCATGAATTATTATTATGAGGTGGATAGAAATCTATCTCACAAACCATATTATCATCATTGGGGTCTTGACTAAAGCCATAGAAATCATTTTGTGTGGCCATTCTATCATAATTTGGATTATATGTGACTCTATCATAGGTGTAGCTAGACATATCCACATAAATGATGAAAGCTTCAAAATAAAAAGGCTTAGAGTTCTATAAACTCTAAAAAACTATGTCCAGAGGACAAATGGTTCAAACTTGGTTTGACTTGATCGAAGCAAGAATTATATCTCCAAAAAATGATTTGACCATGGAGATATATCTCCAAAATAGTTTGTGCTAAGACTTGGCATAAAATAGTCTAATGTCAAATACCATATGCACAAAATCTCTAGTGTTTGAATAAAAATCGATATGTCAAAATTCTAGGTCAAAGTGTTCCAAACAAGATCTAAACTAAGAAAAGGGAAAAAATTTGCTAGCTCTTTTGTCCAAACATAGAGTCAAAATTTAGGCTTAAATAGGTTGTGCTAGGACTTTTAGCCAAACAACATCAAAATCTAGACTTGAAATAAAGGCATGATGTGATTTTGATATAATCTAACAAGTTTATAAACAACTTTGATACAGACTGACACATGGAATCAAACATAAACATGATCAATTGGCATAATCCATAAGGTAAAAGGCTTTCAGATAAAGACTATGTTCTCCCAAATAAAGGCACAAACAATGATGAGGATAGGCATTAAACAAATAAACCATCAATATCTTTCAAATTTGGGTAATCAATTAACTGAAGTTATGCAACCCAAAAGAGAAAGTTCAGTGTATCATCCCCATGAATTAAGGCCTAAATATAAATCAATAAATTTTTGAATCCAAACTTGATAAGGTTAATTGAAAACTCAACGTTGAAAACTAGGATCTGACCAAATAAGCTAGACAAGTATGACGGTGAATAAATAAGGTCCAAATGGTATACATGACATGGTTTAAAACAAACGAATTTTGATACAATGATAAACAAGCTTTTGAAATAAATTGATTAGCCTAATGGCATAAGCATGCTCGAATGATGTGACTAATTTTATATTTCAAAGACTCAAAGGCAAAATTATTTGACATGTTTTGGGTAGCATAATGCTACCCTCCTTAAATAAAATAAATGGTTTTAACATGGTTATAAATAAACAATCAAGTTTTAGTATCAAAACATACCAATCAAAAAAAATGACCAAAATACACTAAGTGTAATCATCTAAATCCTAGCAAGGGTATGGCAATGTGGGCTTGACTAAACTAGCAAGTTTTTGAACGCTTCTATGGGGATCAATTACACAATAACTTTCACATCACGATGCAAAATAAAAGAATGTAATTGGGTATTTAAGGCAATTATATTTTTGCAAAAAGGTCTTGCCCTTTTTGAAACCACTACATCCATTATTTTCTTAGTGTAGTATAAAGTCCAAAGTGCAGATACATCCCATGTATAACTCCAACACTAGAATGTGGTTTAACTGCTCAAATCTTTGATCTTAGTGGGAGTGGTTGAAGTCAGTGCTAGGAGATGAAACCCTAGGTCAAATCTTCTCTATAAAACTTATGGGAGATGATGAAATCCCCCTCATAAGCTAAGTTTGCATAAAATAAATGACTTAAAATAGAAATATTTTATGGTCATCTCAATGTCACCTAATACTATTGTGAGTTTTTGGGGAGTGCTTTAAATGACATTCTTTCTATGCCTTAGACTATGCATGTTTTCAATAAGGATGGTGCTTTTGATTCTAAAATTTCCCTAAAGGGGATGGATGGAAGAGTATACATGCATCATCCCTCTTTTTACCAATCAAAAACTAGGTTAAGCAACTATTAAATACAAAACTTGGACAAATGAGTTCAATTTTAAACACCGATTGAAAAGTTGGGTGGTGTTCTTTTGACCCCTTGGTCTTAAGTTATAACTTTGAAAGAACAATTATAAAAGCATTCATTTAAGCATCTAAATTTTTCATAAATCCCCAAAATAAGGTTCCTAATTCATTTTAAATATTCAAAATATGTCTAAAGAGCATGATTTAACAAATTTCAAGATGGCCCTATAATGAAAAAGTCAAAATGTCCTTTAGCTTTGAATCTATTTTAAGTTTGGAATAATGTCGATGGTTATCTATCTACCCAAAGGCATCACCCCAAAAGCAAATGTGTTATATTAGAAACATTTAAAGATATTTTCAAAATTTTGTGAAAAATATATGCAATTTGAATCTAAACTGATATGAAATTCTAAAAATTTAGGAGAAAATACATGGTTTTAAAAAAAATCATCAAAAATAGAGTTTGTATGACCCCAAAACAAGAATTTTAAAATGTCCTATTAGCTCTCAGGTCTATGTTTTTAATAAAACATAGTGACCATTGACGTTTATAGTTGACCATCGATGGTTTAAAATAACCGTCAGTGGTTGCACTAACTGTCGACGGTTGACTGTGTAAACCTGTGAAGATAAAAACCTGGCCAGACCAAATTAGAAAATCACTTAGAAAGAGTTTTAAGCATCCAAATTGAAATTTTAGAGTTACCTCATAATCTCCTTCATACATGGGATGTGTTTGGTCCCATCGGATGTGCCATTTTTTAACATATGATTATAATAGGGGGAGATTAGTATTGTGTTAGTGAATAAAATAAATCAATTAAAAACACTCTAAACTAACACCCTAAGCCTATCTCAAAGGGGGAGCTTAGTTAACCAAAAAAAAATGGAAAACACAACTAAAACATGAAAGAAAGACCTTCTTTCACCTTCCTTGGATGCTCCAAAATGCTTGTTGTAGTGGCTTGCTCAGTTTGTGCTCATGAAGTCTGCATCAATGAAGTGTGGCTACATGCATCTCTCCTTGGCACCATGTTTGGATTTGGATTGGATAAATATTTGGGAATTATAACACTAATTCAATTATGTTGAATATATTTTGGCATTGTAAGTTTGGCATAAAAGATCTTCAAATTCAATAGACAAGGCCTCTTATTTATAGATTTTCAAAAATGGCTAGAATCAACCTGAATCATCCATCTCAAAATAGAGATGAGTGGCTAAGGATTAATCTAATTTTATAATTAAAATTCATAAATAGGCTCATTAATATTTGGTATATATGGGCATTTAATAGGCACAAAGGGTCTTAAGGAGGTATGGGGTGGTTTGATGAGATATTTTATGCATTTATGGCCTACAGATGTCTTCCCAAAAAATGATGTCACCTAATGATGCATATATTCAATATTCATTTCCAAAAATAAATTATTCAACAAGTTATGTGGAATTTTTAATTAGGCTCATGATTTGGTTTAATTATCTTATAAGCATGATTAAGCACTTTGATGCAAACCTTGGCTCTTTGTGCACAAATTAATCAAATTGGTCAAAATGTCATATTACTGGCTCAAAATTTGACTGAATTAGAATTGGAAGTCGATGTTAGATGTGTTAGAACCATATTCCCATTTAGGATGTTTTCAATGCAAAATAACAAAGGCACATGTTTCATGCAATAAATTTGATAGAAAAGGGCAAATCTAGAGCACCCAAGTACAAAAATGACATTTTGACTCGAAATGATCTAATAAAACTTAGTTGCTTCATAAATTGCATTGTCCCATTTAATGACACTATAGTGAAAATCGGAAATTGAATATATCAATTTCAACTCATTTAATGTGTTTTAGTGTTTTTAGGTCAAATTGTGCATTTTGATATAAATTGGACAAAAGCCTGGTTGGAGGTTATTGGTGGCCAGTTTTAGGTGTCTATAGTTTGGGATTCTTCTCCCACTACCCCTTATAACATGGTTTTTGTTCTTCATTTGCTCTATTTTTCCTCTGTGATAATGTTGACTACATTTGAAGTAAGAGGTGTGGTAATGTAGACCACTACGAATTTTGGGATGTTTTTTCCACTTAAAAAATGCACACTACTTTCTAGAAGAAACATTATTTTTCTTCCTCCTCTTCATATAAATTTATGTCTGTGTATTATAACATATACTTATATATTTCTTCCTCAATGATGAATATTTATGCAAGATCATACCCCACAAAAATATTAGGCATATTTATGTTAGTAAGCTAGGAGTTAATATCATGAGTCTTCCTCTTTAATGGTATAGGTGGTGTTTTCATCTATGTTTGTGGCTAATTTTTTATTGTAGAAATTTGTGTTAGGGTTACAAATGTTTATGATGGTGCTTATTATTGAGCTTACAGTTTTGATTATGTGTGCACAATTGGTTGTTCTGATCAGGGGGCCATGGAACATAGATGTGTTACCATTCTTACTAATGATTTTTGCCTTAGAACTTTTGCTTGGGCTTTCAACATGGTGATGAAGAATTACAATGACACATGTGGTGCTTTGGCAAATCTATGAAGTTTCACCTACACTCCATCATGAAGTTAGGTGATTTTTACATGGGGTGAAAGGTTATACATCACATCGATGGGCACTCTAGGGTGAGATGTAATCAATATATGTACTTTAATCCAACATTGATTAAATTGGATGAATGATGTGTATTAATACCTAGTTCTTATCCAAGTCAAATTCTACAATGTGGTTATAGACCAAATATCTCCATCTATTATGACAAGAGATTTAAGAGACTTTCATTGAGTAAATTATAGAAATAATATTGTGGATTGGTATTGTAAAGTCTAAAATACACTTGAAACAATATTATCTAAGTTAGAAATTAGTTTGGCCACTAAGAACTCTGTCCAATTGAAATTATCATGTATCCAGATCATGTGATATGCAATATCAATGACTCATTTTGTTTCTTGTCATGCACTTTTTTGGTCTTCCAAAATTTGTGTGAAATGCAGTCAGAGAGAAATTACACTATGACATATTGTACTTAATCAAGGGGGATTCCCATAAAATATCTATCATATTTTTATCTTATGTTTGATTGAATTGGAGGGCTATTTTTTTTTAATGGAAAGAGGGATTTGCTTAGGGCTATAATTACGGTTGCCCTTATCATTATTGTTGTGCTGATCTATATGGTAACATCCTTGGAAAATTGTATTGCCCCCTCATTTTACTGACTTAGCAGTGTCATCACCACCTTGTCAAGTTATCCAAACTAGGAAAGTTTATTATTTACTCTACATCTAACCCTCACAATTGATGTTGCATGGATAGGGATCTTAGTTACATAGTATAATTTGGATTTAGGCTGAACAAAGCTATTTCAACAACATCTAAAAAATTAAATGGGTTGGGATAATGGTTCCTTGTTTATCTTAATGTCAAATCCTATTCACATATCCTCCTTCTTTATGTCATTCAGTTGTATGAGTAGCTATGATTGACTCATTATTTCTATGTTGTGGTGAAAACATAGACATTTTAATGCTTGGTTAAATATCTAAAGTTCAGATCACAAAAGGATCTTATGCTTTAGGAGGTTTGAGATACATTTTACTATTTGTGCCCTGTGTTTATATAACTTTACTTCACTCCACTCATCTAAAACTGCTTACTTTTTTGAGCTATTTTTTGTTTTTTTATGCTATTAGTTTAAATGTTATCAATTTTTATGATGTGACATCTATGATTTTATGTATATATATTTTTATTTGTCTTGTGAAATTATTTGATGTGATGCATTGCCTTTAATATTATAAAAAATTTATTTATTAAACTTAACATGAGTTTGACAAATTGATTTTCTTTGGTAAAGGTGTAATCTTTAAATGTTTCATCATTAACCACTTTGTTAGTGATCATTTATTGCCTATCCTTTGTACCCTTTTTATCACTACTTCATTCCCAGACTTAATTTCTTGATCCCATGTTGACCTCACATTGACCCTTCTTCATATTACTTTTCTATTGCTTTTTTTATTTTATTTCGTACTTTGTGACTTTAAAAAATTTATGTTTATTCCAATTTCCTGTGACATAGAGATCACACTACACATAGCTACACTACAAACCTAAAAAGAAATAAGAAAATAGTAAATGAAACACAAAACCTATCTACATGGTGTTGTTTGGCACCTTTCAATTTTTTAACATGATATTTATAGAGATCATTGGTGGTAAGTATTAATCCTACAACTATTTACATGACCTAGGAGGATGGTTCATTTAATTTCCCTTAGCACTATTATTCTTTGCTATGATACTTCATGGATAACATATGGTTATTTATATCAAATGCCTAGTTTAACTGGATGTGCATGAAATTTTCTATCATACAATAATAATTTTTTATTTGGATGAAACTATTTAGATCATATTTTAAAATCATTCCATGATTTTTGACTCTACTTATTTATTTTATGCGTCCAACTCTATATGTACATCATTTACTCCATGTGATTTATATCTAGTAACCTTGTTTAAATTTAATCATGATCTCCTAGTTGCATTATCAATGTGATTTGTAGACTTAGAAGTATATATTCCATAAGCATAACTAATTCTACTCCATACACCTATTAGAAAATATTGAACCTTGTTGCACACTTATAATTAGTCATGTATGCCCATAAGATTATGGGAATTTAATCCTTCCAATCATCTCTTTTCACATTGCATATTCTGGTAAGCATCTTTTCAAGGATTTTATTAAAAGTTTTTGTCTAACTATTATCTTAAGGATGAAATGGTGTGCTCTTATGGTGCAATATAATAAATTATTTTATCAATATTTTGACTGTATTTTTGAGAAAGTGCATTAATATGTCACTTACCAACTTCACATGAGAACAAATCTGATTATCATGCTTTTATACAAGAATTTGGCTATCTCTAGCACTATAATTTGGTGTCACAACAAATTTTAATCATTTTTTAAAGTAATATGTTGAATTTATTATATATCTAACATGACTTTGTTTACTTGGTGGATTAACAAGTCCTAGAAAAATTAATTCTCCATTATTCAATTAGTTGTATTGGTAACATTAGTTTCAAAGGCATTTTGTCCCTAATATTCATCCCTCCTATTATTTGATAAAAATTTCAGTGCTTTTTGACTTTGTGTACATCCTATAATAGAGTAGGCCACCATAGACCACTTTGTAATATCTTCTTCATAGTCGATTCCCTTGTGACTCCTTGATCTGTCTTCTAGTAATTTTGGTTGCTCATGATCTAGGGATACTCTATGTCTCACATCATATTTATCCATCTTGTACAAAACTCCATTCATAATATTTAATGGTATTGCTCTTGTGACCAATGAATTTTTATCTTTCTCAACATAATGCATAGGAAAAACTCCTTATTATAGGAAATTAGCTATGTGCTCCATATTCTTTGGAATTATAGAGAATCATAATAAGTGTACATCCAGTGACTCATCCTATAATTTTTCTTTATCTTCATAACTCATTAGTTGACTAATATAATATGGTCTCACATTCTCTCTCCCTAGTTTCACATTTATTTGAAATTTAAAAAAAAAAAAGATTAACATTAGCCACTTGGAGATCCTTCCACCTAGCTTAGGCCTGTTTACTAGATATTTCAGAGCTTGGTAATATTTAAATAATTCAAATGGTATCACTAAGAAATATTTCCTAATTTATGTAATTCAAACACCATAGATAGGGCATATTGATCTATTATATTATAATTCTTCTCTATTTTTGATAATGTTATGCCTATGAAGTGAATGGGGCGATCTAAAACTTCATTTCCTAGTTGAGATGATATAGATCCTATTATGGTCATCAAATCATTTACATGCACATGAAATGGCTTGATCCAATTGGGCAACACCAATATTTGGGTTATTACTAACCTTTGTTTCAAATCCACAAAATATTCCTAACACTTAGTAGTCCATTCAAACTTTGTCTCTTTGCATAATAATTTATCCATTGGGGTGGCTATGGTTGTGTACCTTTTAAATAAATTATGTTAATATCATATAATACCCAAGAATGATCACACTATAATATATATTTTAGGAGGTGGAATACTCATAATGACTATGATTTTAGCTTGGTCAACAAAATACCATCAACACACACTATGTGACCTAAGAGAAATTCAAATGGTGTAAATAATAAATACTTTTTCAAAATCAAAATAATGTACAAAGCTCAACATCATTACAACATGATTCTTAGCTTGTATAGGTTTTGTTTGAATAAATAAAATGCAATCCAATCATCAAGATAGACTTCTTAGAAATCATGGATGAAATCTTTGAACATAATGACTACAACCCTAGAGAAAACAATAGGAGCATTCTTCAGACCAAAAGGAATTACCTTGTATTTGAATGATCCCCATTCCATTACGAATTTGGTTTTAAAATTATCTTTTATTTTGATCAGTATTTGGTGATAACCATTGAATCCATTTATGAAGGAATAGACTTCATTCCCAATGATTGACTCTAAAACTTTACATGTGAATGGAATTATAAATGGATCATTAACATAGGCATCATTAAATGCCATACAGTTCCCATTTACCTTTATTTCCCCTAATGTTTTGGTTTTCACCACCATTGGACTTACTAGTCTAGATTTTGTACCAAATAAATAAGCCATGCTTCCTACATCTAGTCAATTTTAGCCTTAACCTTAAGTTTTATATTGGGATTTAGCTTGTATGATCACTTTTTAATAAGCTATTTGAAATCTTTGAGTTATATTTGAATCTATCCTAATGAAGGATATACATCCTTGACTTCAATTTTTTTTTAGTAAAATATCTTGATAATCTCAAAATAATTATAGACCTTCTGATATCTCTTGTTGTGTATAATAGCCACCCAAAATTGTAAGCTTTGCTGCAGACTCAGTACCAATTTTCAAAATTGATTTATTTAATGGTTCTTGACATATATTGTTAGCCCCACTTAGCACATATTATCACAATGTCCTCCACCCTTCTTACTCATGCATGTTTAAATTATATAGTGGTGAATTTTTAGTTGTGCTATGATTTTTTCTTTTTGTTCCTCTACCTCTCATTTAGGTTCAATGAAACCCTTTTAATTTAAAACTTCATCCCTATCATTAGATTCTATCTATTATTTTTTTCCATGTCTTATTATAGGTTTTTACAAAAAAATACTCTTTATAGTTACTATCCTTGTAAGTTTTTAGAGGTGTGCTCAAGTCTATAATTACTTCTTCTTGAGAAGAGTGGTCCTACACATTGCTTAAGATTATATGATCAACCATGTCATAAAAATATATTCAACTTATGCATAACTTGTTGCACCATGTAATTCTCATCTTCAAAGACAAAATTTTGAATAAAATATTATTGGACTTGTCGCCAAGTCTCAATTTCCTACCTATATTCCCAGTGCATGGAACATGTTGTTGGAAGAGGTGTTAGTGTATAAATGAATACATGTACCTAGTATATGGGTTTCACACCTTGTGAAGATCATACATAAACACATATATGAATATGTATTTAAATACATTGACATTATAAGGAAAATGGCCATTATTTTATGATCATAGGTTCTATTTGAAATTGCGATTGCAAAAATTTATAAGCATCATCCAAAATACAACTATTTTAACCTATTTACTACCCACCATGTCACAAAAACACTCTTTAGTTCATAATTCATCACACTAACTTCATTGATATATATTTGGAGCATGTTGTTTTAATCTATAAGTAAATTTTCCCAAGTCCTCAATTGTAAAGTATTGAGGTAATTATCATTTTGTAGTGAAAACCATTTGTAGTGGTTGCACCTCATGGTATCCTCTTACCCAATTCAGAATATGGGTATCTAAATCACCACTTATTAAAAATTCAAATTATAAAGGTAGAACACCTTCTTGAGTTGGTTTAGTGTAAACCATGTCTGGTGAACCCACTTGATATAAAAAATCTACTTCAGATCTTATTGGTGACTACATAGATGGGGACTTGCATTTCCCTATATGAAACTATGGAATGTTTTCTTTTGTTAGAATAGGACTAGTTGACTACTACTCTGATTTTTGTAACTACAGAAGTGGTTATGTCTCTAGATGGGAAAAGTTGACTTGTCCAGTCATAGTGTGTTGTGTTTGACCTCTATGCCAAACTTAAACTAGTTATTATCCCCATATACATAGGTTGAATCAGGATCCTTAAAAATGATATAGGCTTTCTATAAACTTTATTCATAAGAATGATGATAATTTAATCCCCTTGGTGTGCCTTGAACTGATTACACATTGTGTTTATGTTCATCTAACCATCGTATGCCCACTTTTTCTTGATTAACACAGGGTAGTGTGTTTCATATATATTCATATCTATGACTTTGAAGTCACTTCATAGACTAAGATCAAAAACTCTAATTTATACATCCTCTAATCATCCAATAGGTTCTACTCTTATTTAGTCTATGAGACTCAATATAATTGGGTTTTAATTGAGAGAAGTTCATCCAATAGATTCCCATGTCAATTGAGGGAACATATTTACTATGTTTCAAAAGGCAAATATAGTATTGTGAATTTCATACACTTCCAATTTGATATCCATTAAGGAATCAACATCCCATAGCTTCATGGTATTAACATACCATACCACCTTATTGGTGCATTACTTGCCTCTTAGTACATAGTCTAATAGATTATGCAAAAGACTTGTGATGGTCTATGATATATCCTCATTTTACATAGTACTTACCAATTTAAGTAAATATGTTAAAGTAGTAACTATTCCATCCTGCCTAATAATGCATATAATTTTACCATACATCTGTGTCTTAATGACAATAGCATCACCTTTAGATACAATTTGATGTTGTATATTACTCATACTTGCATTGGTTGATACATCATACCCTTTTATGTTTTAGGATCAAGATATTTGTCTTTTTGTACCTTTCTAATTTGGTGAACTTATGGCATCTCTAAGGGTGGAAATATTTATTTTATGTGTTGATTTTAGGTGACTTCTTGCATGAATGTAGGATCCCTTGGAAGTGAATTCACCATATTTACATTTTACACCAGTTTTTCCTTTTTATACTTTTATAACATAGGGCAACTTTTATGTGATGTTGCCATGGAACTATACAATATACATAGTAGAATTGACTTTACATATTAGTTGGATAATTATGTACAAAATTATTGTTTTCTCCATATTGATAATAGATAATCAGTTTTTGACCCTATCTTTCATCTGGTCTGTCATTACCTCTTTGGTATCCACATTGGTACCCACATCTATATCTCCCTTATCTATGCTAGAAAACCCAACCTTATTTTTGGTTATCATATCCTACTTGTCACTACAGGTCACCTTAACCCTATTTTTGTTCATTATCTTAACCTGCCTATGGTCCTTTGGGATAATATGGGTCCTATTCAAACTTCTATTATTGGGGAAACATAATGTTCCATGTCTTTTGATACTTTGGAGATGGTAGAGTCCAACCTATTTGGTACTATGGAGACTATGGTGTCCAAATTTTAATGCCCTTAAGATGCTATTGAGGTGAGGTTTGTACCCATTCATGAGAATTTTGATTTTCATATGTCATTTCTTCATTTGGGCTTTGGTCCCTAAGTTTCAAAGTAAATATCTATTACATTGATACTATGAATACATTCTTGGTGATGTCTTCCTTAAATTTTTAGAGGGTTATACGATATTTATCATAAAGATTGTGAAAACTTAAAAAATTACAGTATATACTCTAAGATTATTATGTGTATTGTTGTAAGAGGTTACATTTCACATTTGTATGCCCTACTACACAGTAGATCTCATAGAATTATGCTTTAACTTTTGGGTAGTCATTCTTGTGGCACACCTTTTTCTTACACTCCATACACTACAAGCCTAGTTTGAGACTATTACTTTCATGAAACTCATCCATATTTCACAAAAAACATATATCTTCTCATCAATTTTCATAGTAGGATGCATACTTTCCCCATAGTCTTCTATCTACTCCATTCAAACTCTAACTGCTCGAGCATCCTGCTTGCTAAGGAATTGAGTTTTAGAAATGGAAAACCTAATATGAGGCCACAAGCCTTATAAAAAAACATGTGGCCTTATTTGTATCCTAAAATAGAAAATCTACTCAGTTCATCACATCAAATAATCTATGATCAAGTCCCATAGCAATTCACCTTATTTTTTGTAAATATTTTTCAAGTCTTGGATTGTCTAGCTCACAACTTAATTTTTAATTCTCATATAAAATGATATTTTGATTATTAAATGGGTTGATTTGGAATTACCCCTTTTATACATGAATTTAATAGTTATGCCTATTAAGGATCCTCTGAGCTCGCACTTCTTTGCATCATATGTAGTTGCAACTTTAACCTATCATTTCAACTTTTAGGTTAACATGTACTATTATGGGTTAGTAGACCCATCATACAATGCCAAAGTGAAAAAAAATACTATAGTAATATCCATGATTTCTACTCTTGTACCTAAAACCACTGGATACTATGGATTGGACTTTATTAATGTCTTAAAACTAATGGCAATTTGAAACCCATCCTTAACCAATTTCTTCTTATCTTACACTTTATTAGTATCTCCACTATATTTTTCAAATTTATCTTTGAAATAGTCAAACCATGTACTATATTTACCATTTTTTTCACTTATTTTTCTTCTTTCTATTGATAAATTAGGCATAAGAGATGTGTACCCTTGGAATGAATGATCTTTGTCTGTGACTTTCCTCATTTGAACTTGAACCTTCTTTAATCTTATGATTTAGCATAACTTATTCAAAAGATTTTTTGTTTTATCCAAAAAATATTATCCCTTGCAACTACAATATAAAACTACATTTTAATTTATCTAACTACTCATTTTCTCTCTTTCCACTCTATTCCATCTCCTTTGAATCCATTTCCAGATCTATGTCCATTTTTATGCCTTCTCCTCTTTCAAGCCCTATCATTTTCTCATCTCAATAGTATCCATAATATCTAGATCCTCTCTAAGATCCCATTCATTGTTTATATTCTAAACTCTCTACTCTAATGCTACTCAAAACTACAATAGGAGTGTTCTTTTTATTCCATCTCCTCTATTATCGTAAGTCTCGTTCTATCCCCAAAATTCTTTTTTTATTATGTTTCTCTATGTCCTCCATATTTTGGGTTCAGGTTAAAGTTTCTCCTCTCATTTATTCATCATTAACTTCATCATCACATGCATTCCCATAATTATCAAATAAAATACTTTGTGTTAGTTGGGATAGACACATGGCATTTTCCATAACCGATATTTTAAGCAGAGTAGGTAGTCACTGCATAAATTCTCCTCTAATACCTCTTATAAATAAATCCTACACAACTTTAAATGGGATATACCCTTACATGTAAAACTTGGTGATATATCTATCAATGGTAGTATTTAGTCAATAGTCTATTTCACATATCCTATCAGTGTCCATATTGCATAGCTTTTATATCTTTTCCTTAGTCCACATAGGGTGTTCTATCACTCTCATCCTAAAGTAGTAGTATTCAATTCTTGAATACCATATATTTAGCAACCCAATAAATTTTCATAAAAACATTTCATATATATTTCCATTTATATGTTTATGCATAACCTCTCTTGTAGATCTTCCTATTCTCTTTGCCTCCTCTTTTATGAAATTATGAATTCTCTCATCCAGCCATCGTTTTAAATCTTTGCGTTCTAGTAACTATCTAAGCATGTTTCAAAATTCCATTCTCACTACACCATTGTTATCAAAGGTTCCTACAAAACCCATTAGAAAATTCTAATGTTTATTTCTATGTGAAGCAGATTATAGTTTTAAAATGCAAAAATAATTAAGAAACAAGTTGAGTTTTTGTTATGAACAGAGTTATGAATTGTCTATTAAAACACATATTTAATGATACAAAGAATTCATATTATTATATATTTAACTAGATTCATAAAATATATAATTTAACTTTGCATGTAATAAGTATAAAATACATTTGAAGAACCATGAATCAATCTTTGTATGAATATCAGATCATTTAGAAATATTTTATTTTACATCAAATCACTATTTAAAGACTTATAATTCTATATTGCTTCACATTCTAACGTTACATTTATTCTTTCAAAGGATTATTTTCATAGTCAATAGTATTTTGGTATACAAAAATAGGTTGAATACATACAAAATGATCTACATCACACACTTGTCATTTATTTACACCATGATTTTATAGTCTTAAGTCTACTACCATAATGAAAGTTGACAAAAGTGACAACTTCTATCATGGGAGTGAGCATATTTGAATACATGGGACTAGAAATAACCTACCTAGAGTATTTGGTGAGATATATAGCTTCCTAAACCATGCCTAGTTTCATACTTTTAATGAAAATACTTGAGTACTTTAGTTACTTTAGCTTTGTTCAAACACATCAAAAATACACCTTCGTGATTATTTATAAACAATGTTCTAGAATAGATCATGAATTTTATACTCTTTAAGCATAATATTCTCTGAGTGGAATTCAAGTAGTTTGGAAATTCATTGTTCAACATGTAATTGAATTTATCATGATACCACTCATCATTAGTGATGTATTACATTGTGTACTACTAGCATAAAATTTTGGGATTAACTTCAGCCATAATCTTACTCAATCCTTTCCATCTTATAATTTTCATTAGCTAAATTTATAGGTTAAATTATTGTACAATGGTCATCTACTTACCTCTCTATTTATCTAGCTCATTTTTCATCAGCATTATCTTTACAATAGGGTCGAGCACAATGATAAAGACTTTTTTGTGTAAGATATTGTGTCTAAACTTTCTAACTATTTTAATCAAAGTAAAAGCTTGTTTATCTATTGAATAATACTCGAGTTCAAAAATTTTGAGTGGAGAACTCATGAACGATATTGGTCTCTCATCTCCAAATTATTTTATTTGATTTAGAACAATAACATTTGATTTTTTGGGTCCAATGGAATAAATATATAAGGTTTGGGTATAATATGGTCTTCTTAACACTGGAGTGTTCATGATAGACTTATTAAATCCAAAAAATTGTATTGTGCTTTAGCAGTCCATTCCATCTTTGCATCCTTCTTCAGCATGTTGTTTAGTGGTTTAACTATCATATCAAAACTTGAAATAAATTTCTACACAAAGTTGATATTATCAAATAATGATTTCATCCCCTTTTCTTTACCAGGCAAGGAAATTTTTAGAATTATCTCTACTCTATCTAGATCTATTTGCATGCCTCTTTCATAAATGATGTGACCCAAAAATTTGTCTTTTATGAACCCAAATATGTATTTCTTCATATTTAAAGAGATGTTATTTTCTCTACACCTTTACAATACCATTTTCAAACCTTTCAAATGGTCTTCTTAGTCTTTGGAAAAGACTTTAAGATCATCCATGTAAATCAAAATGCACTTACAAATCAAATCCTTAAAATATAAATTAGCATCCACATTTATTAAACTAACAACATTATTTTATATGCAAATATTACCCATTTTATTATGAAGTTTATCTTGATTCAATATTCATAGTTCACCATCACTTAATTATAACCAGAACATCCATCCAAAAATGACATCATTTGTGAACCATTCACTATACAAAATACTTCATCTAGTGATGGTAGTGGGTAATTATCTCTCTAAATATTAGTTTAAATTCCTTGAGTCCACACACAAGCATATTTATCCACTCTTTTTTTAAATCATAATGAGGTACACCACCCATGTCGAGTGTGCGATGGGAAAAATAATCTTAGATGATAATAACTTATACACTTCCTTGAATATCAAAGGTTATGGCACATGATTCATACGCCTTTGTCTTTTGAAAAAAAATTTAATGCCATGTTTGAGAGGAATGGTGTGAGTGAGGGTTGAGATGTTGAATAACTTAATATATTCATAACTCCTAGCTATGACATCTCTATAATCATTTAGGGCTTGTGCAATTCTCATTTTCTCCATTTCAATATAAGTCATGCATAAAAGTACATATTTTGAATCCTCTACATTCTCAAGATTACAAGGCTCATGAAACATACCCTTAGAAGAACTTGTATTCTCTTTTTTTACCTTGATAGTCTAGGTCAAACAACCTTTCTAATAAAACCATTCCTTTAGGTAGGTTATTCATTTTTGGTTTATCACACCCTCATCATCTAGATCAAAATCATCTTTATTAGTCTTGTCTATAATTTGGGTTTTATACTCATTTGTATTTGTAATGAAATCAATGATATGATGATCATCATTGATCCCTTGTAAATTTATGACATTTTTTAAGGATAGAAGGGGTGGAGACCAAATCTTAAAAATACTTCAACCTAGAATCTACAACTAGCTTTAGGGTACTTGCAACAATTATAAAAGCATCTATTATATTATTCCTTCTATAAGGCACAATTTTTATATTGGATGCATCAAAATCTTATATAATATCCCATATTCTATTATGATACCTTTACAAGCATTTATCATTATAGTAATTCTAACTTATGACTTATTTGATCACTAATTATGAGTCCCCTAATATTTTTAGGAATTTAAATTCCTTCTTGAGAGCAAATTATAATCCATAAATTTATTCTTCATACTCAACTCCATTATTTGTGCAAGTAAATTACAATTAGAATGTAAGCAAATAGGAATTTCCTCTTGGATTAATGAGCTCAACTCTGGTACCACAACCTTATTTATATTTAGAACCATCAAACTTTAAATTCCATAAATGATCTTCAATTGTTCATTGTAGACCCCAAGTTATGGGTGTTTCATGGATATCAAATTCCTTGTTCCTTCTCTTGATGTCAAGACTACATATGTTTTCTTCATCACTTGAAAATAGTATTTTGGTTGTCTTTAGAAGTTGAATTATGGGTGGAGCTACTAGAATGAAGGTATCTTCCTCTCTAGAATTTTCTAACTCTTCTTCCTCACTTGGACCTCCATGTTCATTATTGATAAATTTTGATCCTAGCATTTATTAGATGGATAAAATGTTGACATTCAGATTCTCACAATCTCTCATCCTACTTTCAATTGTATAGACTCCAAGCTCAAATTCTACATACAAGACCTCATTGGTATTATTATATAATGTGATCTGAAGATTCATTTTTTTCTCTTTTTCAATTTTTATCTGATTGGGCATACCATGCCATGGGAGCCACATATGAGAACAATTAATTTCCATATATCCATTAAATGCTCTACATTAATATCTATTGAGCAACATATCATATGCATCAATAATATCTACCACTTGAATGTCAATAAAATTTTGCACCATTAGATTTGAGGCTAACTACATGTGAATGTGAATAAATCCACTAAATACTTTGAATTCTAATTTTTCTAGTTGAACCAATTTCCTATTTGATTTAGCAAGAGGCATTCCCTGCTTCTAACAAATTGAGAATGACTTTACGTTACTTGGAGCACCTGAATCCACCAAATAATTATGTATTTTTTCCCAAAAATATGGATTATTAAGATGAAAGGAGGAGTT
This sequence comes from Torreya grandis, assembly GCA_037957365.1. Taxonomy (NCBI): domain Eukaryota; kingdom Viridiplantae; phylum Streptophyta; class Pinopsida; order Cupressales; family Taxaceae; genus Torreya; species Torreya grandis. The sequence continues at coordinate 3,688,268 of JARHVA010001232.1, forward strand.
TCAATATTTTCCTTATAAATAGCTACATGAGGATCAACTACTCTACTAGTCTCTTTTACTTTTAGAGCAAACAAAGTTTCTAATAATAATTCCTTTTGATAAGTGATTTAGATTAGTTCAAACATTGATATATTAGCTTTGGTTTTATTTAAATCTACAACAATGTTGTATCCGAACTTGATTTTCTCTAAATATTTGTTAGCTTGTGGGGGTATAGCATTTTTATTTGATTATAAATATGTGATAGGTCCTTTAGATGAAAAATAATTATTGTTAGCATTTTCATCAAGCAGGACCTGAGTGTTTTTTATAGGAGTAGAGGTTGTCAAAGGTGTTTGTATTTTGTTCCTACACATGTAATTATTTCCCTTTTAAAATTTCTTGTATGCCTAAAATTCATCCAAGTTTTATTTTGGATCATTGTCACTCTTGTGTGGGATTTCGTAAGTCTCTAAAACTAAGATAGTTCCTAGATTTTCTCTAGTTTGATTTAGATTATTCTAAGGTACATATATTATCTCTAGATTTTCCATTTATTTTTAGAAAATGTTTAAAACCAATTTAAAATAAAAATTATCAGTTTTAACATGCCTAGTTGTATTATGTAATTTACACTAAGTGGGCAACATTAGATCAGCCAAATTGATAGAGTTTATAACTTTACAATGGGTTTGATTTGTGTTATTAATAGGTCTAAGCACACCTCCATTATTAGGCTTGGTGTTCCATTGATAGTTAGTCCTTTATAAATTAAAATTTTTATTCTGAGGAGGGTTATTCTTAGAGTGGTTATGATGTTGAGGTAATTATATCTACAATTCAACCATATCATTTGTTAGTATTTGAACAATTTACTGTCAATTTCCTATTTAAAGGTTCACATTTGAATTCAAGTTATTTACAGCTTGTAGAACTATGTTAAATGCAAGTATTTCAACATTCATAAATGAGGTGAAAATAGGTGTCATTTGATTATAAATAATAGTAGAAGACATTAATTGTTTAAGAATGTTGGGATAACTTAATGATTACTTATTGGACTAGCATGACCACTTGCATTATACATAATACCAAAGTTATTTAGAAAGTAGGGATAATTTATTAGTACTCACTTGAAATAACATTTTATTTGGAAGAACAAGTTTATTCATAGGCATGTAATTCAAAAGCATTGGATTATAAATTTGGTTATGGTTTGAATACACAACACCTGGAATTGGGTTCATTAGTGGGGTGTTTTGCATGAGTATTTGATTAACCATTAGATTTTGATTATACAAAATTTATTATCCTAATGAAGGTAATTGAACAGCATTTTACCCTTGTATCATCATTTGTTATTCAATATTGATGGCTTGGTGATATGTTAAAGACAAATTTACAAGAGTTAGTTGACTTCTTCTGAGAAACATAAAGGTCGTTAAATCTAAAGCTCTTAAATATTTCTGAATAGTAGTAACTTCCATTTGTGTGTATGGGTATTGTAAAAATAGGCTAGAACAAAAAAAGGTTGAGTAGGTTGACTTAATTCTCTAGTCAAAAAATGGACACATAACTAGATTGAGTCGGTTGATCTAGCTGATTATGTAAGTAAAATTTTATAGAACTAAAAAATTGGTAAAAATAGTATTGAATTCAAAATTTTAATTAAAAAGAAGGAAAATAAATTTTATTAAAATTTGACAAAGTGAAAGTACTGAGCTAGTTAGAGTGAACCTAGGAGATAAAATAAAGTTGACCAGATCGATGCAGTAATTTTTCCTAAAGATGTTAAAATTTTGTTTTAAACATGTCATCTAGTTGAGTGTTTGATCTTGTAGATACATAAAACATAATTATTAAACAAAATCAAGTTTTTCAATCAAATGTAAATAAAATTGATAAATAAAAAAATAAAGCACGTCGATTAGATCGATGTAGTTAGTTAAAAATAAATGTAGAAAAGAAGAGAATTGAGCTGGCCAATTTAGTTAGGCATAAATGGTAGAACCCAATTAGCTAAAACTATAAATATTACATGTAAAATATATAAATAGGTATATAGGCTTGACAAAGTTGAAAAGCCTTGCACATAGATAGTTAAACCAGGTTGACAGGCTCTCGATGAAGTTAAAAAATATGCACATAAAGAGTCAGACAAGGTCAACATGGTCGATGAAGTTTGAAAACCTACACACACAGAGTAGAACTAGGTCAATAGGCTCAAGGAAGTTGAAAAAATTGCACACATAGATCTGAACTAGGTTAACATGCTCGATGAAGTTTGAAAATATATGCACATAGTGTTAAACTGGGTTGACAAGTTCGATCCAATTAATTGTAAATAAAAATTAAAAATTTGCAAGGGTTAGATTCACATTGGGTTCACTAAAATTTATGTGAAATACGATATATATACAACTTATCTTACTCATTAATATCCAAGATCAGAGAAGGTAATCAACTAAAAATCTACATAATAATACTTAGTTATATCAGGGTCATGACCAATTATGGATCCATGAAACCTAACTAATGAATCTCTTACTATACAAATAACAAAGGAGAGGTTTCCAAGGCTTATAGTCAAATGTCATCATGTAATATCCCTATCTAGGTATTATAATGTGATAAATGGAAATTAGATAATATGCTAAAAAAACATACAAGTTAATATAGTAAATAAACATACAAGCTAATCTAGTGCTCACCAAAGCTTGTGGCACAAATGGGGAAGATAATAAAAAATCAAAGATAATTCTATTCAAGAGAATATATAAGTAATATAAGCAAGTAGAGATACCATTCAATCCATTAGTTATATAATATATACATATCAAAATGAAAGGATATGAGTACATTTACCTTATTGGAGTGAACCCATCGTGCCTCAATCTCTCCCTTGGATAATGGTGCTTTACAAGAGGTTGTTGTGGTTTATAAACATCACAAGGATAAATTAATTCTAGGCTACAAGACTTATCCTATACATCCAAAAACTCCACAAGATGAATGCTACTACTCCAAATTAAAACCCTAAGCAATGAAACTTCCAAATGATAATATAATCATATTTACGAGTTATAATGATGCAAAATTAAATGATCCTCTATTTAGGTATGAAATTAAGGAGGTGTTTATAACCAAGGATTGACCCTAAACCCTCCAAGGAATTTATCCAACAAGGTAAGCTGGGTCGATCTTATTTGGTAGGAAATAAATATATTAGGCCTCAAATTGGGTTGGCTTGGGCCAACAATTTTGTTACATGCACTAGATTCCCAACAAGGTCGATTGGGTTGATGTAGTAAGAAAAATGAGGAAAATGGGTGTTTCCTTATGTATGGGTTATTTTGGATGGTGAAGTTGTTATGAGAGTGTATAATTAGGTTTTGATTGCTTAGGGAATTCGATAAAGGGAGCTTGTAGTATTTTTTAGGTAATGGTATAAGGGCCAACAATCCTTCAAATCATCCAAGTTATGCCAACCCCTTTCTCAATGCACCCTTTAAGGCATGCAATTAAAGAGATTGAGACGATAGGTTCTTAAAGGAGAGAAAAAATTAGTAAATGATAAAGTTAAAAATATTATGTATACAAAAATAAGTGTTGAACATACTAATGATTTAATTTGATTCCTATGGTTAGCTAAAAATTGATAATTTAAAATTTTAGGGTCAATATACAATCTAAAATGATTCATAAATATAGTCTCAAGGTCATTCCAAGATGTAATGGACCCATAATGGAAACCAAGATACTAAACACAAGCCATTTCATCCAAAGTGTAAGGAAAAAAATGGTAGGACACATCTTCATGTTGGATTTTAATTCTTATTATAACATCCTTAAGAGATTGTATGTGCACTTTTGTGGTTCGAATTCCACCATGCACATACCTAGGGATAATTTTCTTGGGATTTCTGGGTAAATCATGGGGAAACCCTTAATATTCACAAGGTAATTACCTCCAATAATACAAGCAACATCCATTGGCAAGTTTAGAGGGATATCAAAAGGATTGACAAATAAAACAATAACCATTAGTGAACCACTGGTGGAATGGATATGTCTAGTTTTGGACTTTATTTTGTTAATTATAGTTTTTCAATGCTTTGTGAGGTATAAAAAAGTAAAGTCACCCTCAATAGACTTTGGCCTTGTGGTTATTATAATATTTTATAGTATGGTACTTGGAATGCCTTCATTTGAGCAATGCCTCTAAAATGTTAAAGCTTAATTTCAGGTTCATGACCTCCTTCTATCTAGTCTATTGATGGGTTGTTTGACACGCCAAAATATGTGGGATGGGAAATATTCCCAACCTCTCTTGAAAGGAGATAAAATCTCCACAACGTCTATATCACTAGCTCATGTCATACTATATAACCTAGTTGGATGATGTGTAACTTTTCCATTTCAAGGGGCATGTTCATTTGAACAATGCCTCTAAAATGTTAAAGCTCGATTTTGAGTTCATGACCTCCTTTTATCCAGTCTATTGATGGGTTATTTAACACACCAAAATATGTGGGATGGGAAATATTCCCAACCTCTCCAAAAATGAGACAAAATCTCCCCAAGGTCTATATCACTAGGTCATGTCATACTATATAACCTAGTTGGATGATGTGTAACTTTTCCATTTCAAGGGACATGTTAGTAGAAATCTAAGATTAAAAAAATGAGAGGAAAATTTGCATAAACTACCCAATATAATCAGTATAGTTAGATTCAATAAGAAATTATAATTGATTAAATAATATATCATTGCTTGCATTCACCATCAAATAATTTATAAATAGTAATGAATAAAAATTTTAATCAAGATATAACTTGTAAACTCAGATCATAATTTTTAGTTATATTATAACCCTAAACTAACACATTTATAAAAAATATAAAAATATAAGGGGAAAGAGGAAATAAGTGAGCCTATTTTGTAACGAAGATATATATGATCCATTTGATTAGATGAAACCCATGAAATCAATATTTTGCTTTACCTGTATATATGTATCCATAACAAAGACAATTCTAGAGTCTGAGGAAAATTCAGTTGTGAAGAAAGAGGAACAAAACCACCATATACATGCACAAATAATGAAAAATAATTTTCACATCCTTTCAATAGATAATTTTTTTCATGAAGCATGAGTTTGAATTTACCTTAATAAGCTGAATTACAAATTTATGCTCATAACAACATAGTCCACCATGAAAATGATAAAACCCTAGCTAGGAAGGTAGGAAAATATAGAAAAAAATTGTTTGGTCCTCTACTTTATCCTATAATTCAAAATAAAACTAGGGCAGTTGGAGCTCAAGAAGTTGCATCTTCAATGCCAAAAAGTTACATTTTTGGATCTGTCACTGCAACTTATCTAATAGATTGCTCTCAAAGGTTCGACATGAGTGCTATGGGGTGAGATTAGAGGGTGTAAATAGGTAGGAAAGGGATATGATGGTTCACATAAATGACTTATATATTTCATTTTATGCATGTTTGAACTTAGGCTAAAAAATTGCATTTTTATTATATTGGAAAGGGTGTTCTTGAGGCCAAAATGGGTGGTGGATTTATTGATTAGGCCTGATGGGAGGCCAAAATCCTAGTCCTAGATGTTATCTTCCCCCTTAGATGTGTTGGTAGTGTCATTTTTTAGTCAAGAAGTATCAAAACCATAGTTATACAACCATAACTTAAACTTTGACAACATTTATTGTTAGTATTTCTACACTCCTAAACGATAATGAAAATGCACTTTCAAGTGGATTTGAACATTATGGTGGTGTGATAACATGTAATTTATCTATATAGACATGACCTAAGTTATATATTCTCAGGTGGAGGTCCTAAAGGCAAAAATGACAATTGGAGCTCAAGAAGTTACTTGTTCAATGCCAAAAAGTTACATTTTTAGACCCATTAGTGCAACTTATTCAACAGATTGCTCTCAAAGGTTCCATTTTAGTGATCCATGGTGAGATTAGAGGGATTAAATATGTAGGAAAGGGATTTGAAGGTTCATAAAAATGACTTGTAGGTTTCATTTTATATGTGTTTGAACTTAGGCTTAAAAATTGCATTTTTTTGTATTGGGAAGGGTGTTTTTTAGGCCAAAATAAGTGGTGAGTTTGTCGATCGAGCCTAATGGGAAGCCAAAAACCTAGTTGTAGAAGTTATTTACCCCCTCAAATGTGTTGGAATTGTCAATTTTTTGTTAAGAAGCATCATAATAATAGTTCTTTAATCATAACTTAAACTTTGACAACATTTATTATCAATGTTTCCACACCCCTGAACGGTAGTGAAAATGCACTTCTAGTGGATTTTAACATTTTAGAGGTGTGATAATATGTAAATTTCCTATCTATATGTGATCTAAGTGATATATTTTTAGGTTTATGTTGTAGATGTAGAAATGGCAGTTGGATCTCAAGAAGTTACTTGTTTAATGCCAAAAAGTTACATTTTTAGACCCATTACTGCAACTTATCCAATGGATTACTCTCAAATATTTCACCTGAGTGATCTAGGGTGTGATTATAGGGATTAAAAAGGCAAGGGAAAGATTTTATAGATCATGAAAATTACTTTATAGTGTCATTTTATATGGGTTTTATTTTATGTATTTTTAAACTTAGGCTAAAAATTGCATTTTTCTTGTATTGGGAAGGGCATTCTGGAGGTTAAAATGGATGGTGGGTTTGTTGATCAGGCTTGATGGGAGGCCAAAAACTATTCATATATATTATTATCCCATAGATGTGTTGGTAGTGTCTTTTTTAGTAAAAGGCATCAGAAAAATAGTTTTGCTACCATAACTTAAACTTTGACAACATTTATTGTTAGTGTTTCCATGCTCTTGAACGGTAGTGAAAATGCACTTCTAGGTGGATTTGAACATCATGGTAGTGTGATAACATTTAATTTGACTATATGGATGTTATCTAAATTATACATTCTTAGGTGGAGGTCCTGGAGGTAGAAATGGCAATTGGAGCTCAAGAAGTTACTTGTTCAATGCCAAAAAGTTGTATTTTTGGACCCATCACTACAACTTGTCCAATGGATTGATCTCAAATGTTCCACCTGAGTGATTTGGGGTAAGATTAGAGGGATTAAAAATATAGGAGAAGGATCTGATGGTTCATGGAAATGACTTACAGGGTTTATTTTATGTGTGTTTGAACTTAGGCTAAAAAATTACATTTTTCTTGTATTGGGAAGGGCATTCTTAAGGCCAGAATGGGTGGTGGGTTTGTCAATCAGGCCTAATGAGAGGCCAAGAACCTATTAATAAATGTTATCCTCCCCCTTGGATGTGTTGATAGTGTCAATTTTCAATCAAGAAGCATTGAAATAATAGTTTGTAACCACAACTTAAACTTTGACAACATTTGTTATCAGTGTTTTTACACTCCAAAACAATAGTGAAAATGCACTTATAAGTGGATTTGAATGTTGTAGTGGTATGATAACATGTAATTTTTCTATCTAGATGTGATCGAAGTGATATATTCTTAAGTGGAGGTACCAGAGGTAGAAATGACAATTAGAGCTCAAGAAGTTGTTTGTTCAATGCTAAAAAGTTATATTTTTGGACCCATCACTACAACTTGTCTAACATATTGCTCTATAAGGTTCCACTTTAGTGCTCCAAGATGTAATTATAAGGATTAAATAGGTAGGGGAGTGTTTTATATTTTATGGAAATGACTTACATGTTTTATTTTACGTGTGTTTGAACTTAGGATAAAAAATTGCACTTTTCTTATATTGGGAAGGGCATTCTTGAGGCCAAACTAGGTGGTGGGTTTGTCGATCAAGCCTGATGGGAGGCTAGGAACCTAGTCCTAGATATTAATTACCCCTAGATATGTTGGAAGTATTAGTTTTTTATCAGGAAGCATCAGAATAATAGTTATGTAACCACAACTTAAACTTTAACAACATTTGTTGCCAATGTTTTTGTGTTCCTCTCTCCCTTTTCTCACCCAAATTTGCATGAAAGTGTATTTTAAGTATTCAATGTGATTTAGAGGATATAATAGGTTTGTGATATTTTAAAATATCAGTTGTAGGATGCCTAAGACCCTTAAGGGACAGGCCTAAAAAGCAATAGAACGTCAGGAATGAGGTGTTGAAGGTGTTGAATGTGTGAGGTGTTGAAAGGTCAAAAACCAGTCTTAGAAACCAAGTACATATAGAATCTATGTTGAAAATAGTCTTAAATAATCTCTCAGCCTATATAAATTTTGAGTAAATTTGAAGTAAGGTTTTTATGAGTAAAACACCTCTAAAACTCAAATAATTAAATAATAAGGTATGAAACTTTGTGAGCAGTTGGGGAATGGATCTTATAACTTAGTCCAAGTATCATTAGGTTGACAAGAGGTTTGAAATTTTAGGTAAAAAATAATGTTTTTATGTATACCTATAGAAGATCATTTTTGAGAAAGTTGTACATAAGGTAAGATGAGTTTTTGGTTGATTTGATTTCTAACAACTAGGTCTAGAGACCTAGAAACTTAAAAATAGAATTTGAGAATGAGAGATAAATATCTTAGAGACCTATATTTTGTTGATTTATTGTAATTTTTGACACCTACATAAATCCATGGGTGTTAATAAGACCTATCTAAAGTGTCTTAAAGAAGATTGTTCAAAAGGAGAGTAGATCTGAGAGATTGGTGACTAGTTAAGAGCAAACTTAATGTGTAATTAACTAGTTTAAAAGAATATTTTTTGAGAGTGGATTTTGAATAGAGTTGAGAACAAGAGTGGATATGTGAAGTTGGAATTCTTCATGATCTTAGAGCATATGAATAGGAATTACATAGCCTTCTTAAACATAGAAGAACAAAATATGCATTAGGTGGTATTAGGGGATGATAAAGGGTTTTGGCCAAAGATGGATCATTGTCTCATGACTGAATATTTTATTTCAAGTTAGTAATGTTTCCTTTTATAAAATTAAATACATTATATTCAATTTTAGGTATAAGTTCATCTTGTAAGTTTAGCAAAGATAAAGCTACAAAGATGAAGAAGTAGACCATGTATATGACCACCAAAAGAAGTTGAGTGCATAAGATGTATTGATAGAGATTAATCGAGAGGTGAGGGAAAATATAAAGGGGAAAGAATCATAGAAGGCATACAATTAGTAGGCCTAGTTTCAAGAAAAGCTGGTCAAAAAAGAATTAGATCCAAGTGAAGGTGAAAGGTCAGGTAACTTATAGGTATAGGTATCCGAGTGAGAAATTTACAGCGATTTATGAATGATTTTATGTCTTTTTATTGTACAAGTTTAAACATGATTGGGTATGAGTTTTAAGTGAAATAAAATTGTGTTAATGATCAATAAAAAAGTTGTAAATAGGTGATGACAAATGGAAAATAGATAAGAGTGTAATTAGTCATTTGTGTGCTACACACATTCAAGTAAAAATTTTAATTTAAAAAAATATGGGAGATCTGAGATTTATAGCATTGAAAATAACAAATTTTTAATCCTCATTTGTGTGCAACATTAAATACGATATCCAATAGATAATAGTTTGGAAGATCAAAACAAAACTATTCAATAACATTTTAAATAAAAAATTGAATATAAATTAGATAGATTGCTATGATAGGCATACAATATAGGCACATATGTACAATGTCAATAATACATAGATTGCCATGATAGGCATACAAAAAATTACATCTACAAACATAGTATCTAATGTTGGGTGAATGTCATATATGAATATATAATGCAAAAAATGCATAAATTACCATATAGGCATACAAAAAAGCACATCTCATGTAAGACATCCTATTCATCAAATAGCCTCCCTCTCTTTGCTTTTCTTGAAGAAGACTCTCCTTGGGATGCCATGTTGGTAGATGGATATCCCTCTAATGTCTTGGATTGCACTAAGTTTTGAATGTGGGTTCTATGCTCATAGCTCACTTGTAGCTGAACCTATTTAAATACAAGTATTATTACAAAATTAACATAAAAAAATTCAACCAATTGTTAAGAAATTAATTTTGAACTACAATAAAAAATCATTTACATGCACTTACTGCAAACTCACGGTCCTGATCAATCTATTTTTGATGCTCAAACAAGTCAGTGTTAGGCTCAACTATTCAAATAGGCATCTAAAATAGGGAAGAAACATGAGAAGTTTCCCTACTAATCATCTGATTGGGACTATCAGATTTCATAGACAACCCTACACACACAGTACATTCACATAAGTTATATTTTTCCCAAGTATGTAGTAAAATTATTTTAAAAAGTCTATTTTTACAATTCAAAATTACAAGTTAATATATACCTCTATCAGCGTCTATGCAGATGACATTATAGTAACAATGCTTATGTCTATCTCGACTCGTAGTGATGGAGTGTTTACTTAAGCCATCAACTATTCATGTAAAAAAGGTCTCACTTACTTTTTTATAAAGTATCAAAGATATATATGACAAGTTTTTCTCAATGTAAACTAAGATATATATGACAAGGTTTTTCAATGTGCATATCATGAAAAGACAATGTAAACCAAGAATCATGAAAGTGTAGCTGCCTTACAACGTGTAATGACCAAAAATAGCAAGTTATTTGCATGTTGGAGGTAATATAAAATTTTTAATACATGTATGAAGTGTGAGTGGTAGAGTAGGAGGTGGAAAGAATAGTAGCACTTCGAGAAGATAGAGTTAGGGAGAGAAAAGGAATAAGAGACATATCAAGAACTTCATCCTTACTTGTAAACTTCTTTGGATAAATTAAAATGTAAATAAGTGTCTAGCATTTTTTGATCAATCTTGTGGTGTTCATATCTCTATTTAGAGAAGATTCAAATTAGTAGTCTATAGGTTCAAAGTGGTGAAATCCAAGTTTCAATACTTTGTCTTCAGGCACAGTCAGAAAGAAGAGAACATAGTTAGTTTAAAGTGTCATTATAAATTATTGGAATATAAGTAAGGGATAGAGGATCTCTTTGAAATGATTGTAAACACATTTAAAGTCTCAATACTATTGAGAAAATGCAAAATATATGGGAAGACTGTATACAGTCTAATTAGTAACAATTCTGAGTTTGTATAGTCATAAAGAAAGACCATATAGAGTTCTTGTAAATAGAGCTGAGGATTTAAGGTATTGTGAATGTTGTGGGATATTTTTTTTCCATGTGTGTGATTCTTTGAATTTCTCTCAAATGAAGGTAAAGGGTCTTAAGGGGTTATTATGTCCTATTTGTTGACATAATCATGTTGAAGGGGTACATAATTCTATAAAACTACATGTTGGGATTGATTTAGTATTGAGAAAGGAAAATAATAGTTTAAGAATATGTGTGGGGTAAGGGCAGAGCTATTTCAAGCCTTATAAGATTTGATAAGGGTCAAAAGGTCATTTTATCTCATTTATTATCCTCTCATATGGGTACAGGACTAAGACAACACAAGTTAGGTTTTGAAATTGGAAAATGAGATAACAAGTGATTTAATTAATGAAAAGTTATTAAATTTTGTGGATAGGTGTATTTATATAGGAGGAAGAGGATTTTGAAAGTTTAAATTTTATTTGAGTATGTATGGTATGATTTCATAGTCAATAACCTTGAATTAGGCATAGGAGACCTAATTAGTCTCGAGGGGTGTTGAGTTAGGTGTTCTCCAAAGAGAGTTAAATTATGAAAGTTTGTGTGGAGCTATGTGATGTAAAGGGGTATCTGAATGTGGGTTTAGCTTGGTTGGGAGTTTTTTAGTTTACTCAGAACAAAGAGATTTTCCTCAAAAAAGGGCTAGTAGAAGGAAAGTGTCAAAAAGGATAGAAGAGTTAAGTGAAAATTTGAAGCTTGGGGGTTGTGTGGAATGGTTGGATGCATGAAATGAGATGTAATTGAGTAGGTAGATGATCTTATGAGTATTGTGGAAGGAAAAATTCAAAGTAGCATGTAAACCTATGAAAATACATAAAAAGATTGTCAAGAACAGATCAAGGATAAAGAGAGAGAACATGAAAACAAAGTATGAACTAAGGAGGTTGATGTTAAAAGGAAGTATTACAGAGGTAGTTGATTAGTAAAATGACTTCAAGTAAATAAGGATGATTAAGTCAATACAAGGAGGCTTAACATCCATTGAGTAGGTAAGAGTGAATAAGAAATACCTAGTAAATGTAAAGTGATCAAAGAGATAAAGAGGTTGAAGCTAGAAAAAAAGAAGGATAAGAAAATATTAGAGCTGGGTATTTGGTAGGGGTAAGTGTGTGCTTCTAACCATATCAAGGAAGTTTGTTAAAACCTCTGTATCAAGATCTTTGATAGATAAATTTAACTTAAATTTATAAGGAAAATATACATAGACTAAATGTAAATAGATCATAAGATTAACTCAAAATTTTACCTCTGTTTAAGTAAAAGGTGTCATCCTAACAGAGACAGATGCAGTAGTGGATGGGTCAGTAGCTCGATCCAAAAATGTAAACAATGGCTACATCAAATCAAATGTTGCAAATGTCAAGTGTGATGATGAAGGTACCATCATCCTTGGGACATAAAAAATGACATATATATTATTCAGTTTCTATGTAAATTAATTATTAGCTAAATTAAATTTACAAATATAACTTAAATTTAGCATAACATTTATATAAAATATACCTAGATCTATGTAGTGGTTGATGTCTGCACACCAAATGTGCATGTCAAAAACTCATCACTCATAAGTATATTATCCAATCCCTCTGAACTACCAGCACCATCATCATCATAAGGTTCAGTGCACTTAGCTCCACAAGAACTACAAGTGTGGGGTTGTGTATGCACACTAGGTGGCATATCTCTAGCATCGGTCTGTGAGAGTCTACTCGTATGTTGAACGAGTGTATGAGTGAGTACACCAAGTGCATGTAGAATGTCGATCTCCATGACCTGATGAACTATAGAGAGGATCTTGAGCTCAAGTGGCTTTTGGATACACATCCTTGCAGGCTGATTAGGTGCATGATGTGCACCTAGTCGATCATGTGTAGAGCTTTTCCCTCAGCCCTGAAACTCATTATAATCAAAATAGTTAAGAATCTCATTAAGGATAAACTCATATTAGAGTTTCCTCAAAAAATACAATGAAACCTCGTGGTTGTTACATGGTGGATAATCAAACACCATCCACCATCGATCCCAAAAACTAGCTATGATTAAATTACATTGACAGGGATGGATTGGAAATTGTTTAGCAGTTATCGAAAATGGTGCATTGGTGGTTGGGTCAATGAATAAGGTGCAAATAGAAGTTTTTTATATGTCTTCATTCTTGACCTCAAGTGTTGATAATTGGTCAGCATAATAAGCCCTACAACTATCTTGATATGATGTCCATCTGTCAATTTGACTCGTTATAGAGTCAATTTGACCTAATAATGTCTCTAGGGAATTGGCTAGATAGGTGCGGTGAGTGTTGGTGAAAGTGAGATCCCTCATTTTCCCAATTAATTCTTCAATTTCAATTTTATTATCTATAATGTGGTCAACTAGGCTCCCCTGACTGCCTGGGGGATTTTGTGCAACTGTAGAAAGGTTAGGTGGAGGGATAGGAGGAGGAACAAGAGGGTTCTATAGAGGGTTAGGTGGAGAGTTAGGAGGAGGAACAAGAGGGTTCTGTGGAGGGTTAAGAGGTTTAAGCAGAAGAATACGAGGGTTAGCAGGATGTGCTGTTCAAAACAAACTAAGTACTAATTAAATAATAAAAATTACTAAAATTCAAGGTTAACAAGTGTAGTTTTTTAAGACTTACCTCTTCTACGTAGCGACATCGTCGATTAGTGGCTTCCTGGGATGAATACTAGCAAGGTTTAGCCTTTCTCACCCAAAACGCGGTCGTGAAATGGAAACACGTAGGAAACAAAGAAAGCTCGAATGTAAAAAGAGGAATTTTACATTCGGGTTTCAATTTTTTTATTACACGGATAACACGATCACATTATTAATGCGATTGCATTATTGAAAAAAATAATAATGTGATTGTGTTATTAATGCGATCGTATTATTGTTTTAAATAACGCGATCATACTATTTAATAATATAATCGCATTATGACTTAGTAATTACCGAGCCATAATTTAAATAACATGATCGCATTACCAAAAATGTCTATGAAATTATCCCCCAAATCCATACACTCACCCTTACAATTTCATATACTACTCTACCAAAATATGTATATATTTTATTCTCTTCGAATATTAACAAAATCACACACATATACTCATACTTAATCATAATTGTGAGCCAACAATCATGAAGTATATACCTATCATAATAAACACGTATTAAAAAATGTGTGACATCTTATGTTATGTTGTACTTAATAGTTCTTTAATCAATTTTTTTAGGTTTTTAAAAATTTAAGAGGTGGAGTAACCCTAATGGAGACTCCAAAAATAAACCCTTTCAATTTACGTACTATAATTAGCTCGTTTCGAAGGATCGAAAGTCAACATGCATGAATTAAGGTAATTATTTCTCATGTGATAGTCTCATGTAATTATCTATATAATTTGAGGGAGTTAACTTTGATTAATTTTTATTATAAATTATATTTTCTAAATGAATTTAGATAATTTTTTATAACAATTAAAGTGTTGAAAACAAATAAATTATATATTTTTTTAGAATATTGTTTTTGGGTTTGGTTTTTTTCATTTTATTAGTGGTTTTTTTCCCATGGATTTTGTGGTAATGGAGCATGCTTTCAATTCCGGTTTTGATTAGATTCGTGTTTGTTTTCTTTTGATTTTAGTTTTCTATGAGTCAAAAAGTGTTAGTATTTTTTATTTTTATGGCTATTACATGTATAGGCTAGTGACTGCTTATCTTTTGGTTAGATGCATTTTTTGAATACGCCGATTGGAGTGGGCCAACTATGAGCCCTGGTCATTTTTTGATGGAAGAGATACCCCTACCTCCTTGGATCTCACCCAAGTGTAATATCTCTTTAAACATGTTTTCCAAAAAATAATATTATAATTATTTTATATATCAAAATAATTATTAATATTTAAAATTTAAGTGTTTGATTGTGTCCAGCCTTACTTAAGTTCAAATCTCATTAAGATGTCTTACACTAAGAATATTTGATGGTGATATTAATTAGATCGATAATAATTATTGGTAATATTAATGAAATTAGTAATATAAAGAGATCTCGACCTCCTATTTATATTTCAAACTAATTCATTAATTTTAATAAAAAATTAACTCGTTTACTTTAATAAAAACAATAATTTAAATAGATAAATAACAAAACCTCACCTCATACGTTAACATTTGAGCCACCACTCAAAAACTATCATTAACATTTTGTTGAAATAATGATAAATTTTAAATCAGATCCTAAATAATTCAATAATGTATCCCATTGAAAGAAAAATGATAATGAGGTCTTTTCATAATGTATCCAACTATATTAAAGGTTGATTATTGGGACGTTAAAATGTAGTAAATTGAATCTCGAATCTTTAATTTTGGGTGAAATATTTTGCATCCCAAAGTGCTCTCTTTCAAATTAAATGTAATGATTACTCCATCCTCTAATCATGAAATATTTAAATTTTTTAATACATAATCAAATAAATCAAAATGTAATGGAATTATTACCATATCCTATTATGGAATTAGTCGTGCAATACTTAGGCTAATATAATGTAATTACTAATATTCCCTTTAATCATGAAATATTTAAACTTTTGAATTAGTATTCAAGTAAATAATGATAGTGTACCGCTCATCATCATGTGTCCCATTATATTATGTCCCAAAGTAATTTTATCTT
This sequence comes from Torreya grandis, assembly GCA_037957365.1. NCBI lineage: Eukaryota > Viridiplantae > Streptophyta > Pinopsida > Cupressales > Taxaceae > Torreya > Torreya grandis. The sequence goes on from JARHVA010001232.1 coordinate 3,704,091, forward strand.
CAACTATAATTTGATTTCTCTCTCAAATATTTTTAGACTTATTGTAGACTCCGAAAATATGTAGTTAATATTATGGAAAAAAAAAATGTGGGTTAGAAGTTGTATTTGTTAAGTATTTATTTATTCAAATATTTTAAATATATATTTGTTAAAATATCAATTTTAAATCGATGAGATGTAGGTGAGTTGTTAAAGTGATTTAGTTGCTTCAAACATCATCTAGGTTTAAATCTTAGTTTGGTATCGGAATCTGGTTGTCGTCGATCGTTAATATTATTGGGTCGATTGTGGTTGTTGATGGTATTCTAAGTCATGTTATAGTTGTTCGTTTGTATTCTCAGGGTGATTATAGTTGTTGATAATTCTGATACTTGTGATAGATGATCACTTGAGGATCTGGACCCTCGATTGTGTCCCAAACCAATTGAAACTTCGATCAAAATTGAATAAGATAAAAATCCCGTCGAAACCAGTATCTATCAAAAAATATATATATCAACTTTGATATATTTATAGTACATTTTAAATTTTTGTATTATATAAACATATCAAAATTGATATATTTTAATATTTAATATATTTATTTAAAATATTTAAATTTAAATTAAAGTAAAAAAAATAAAAATTATTGTGCATGAAAACACAATTATATAATGAGGTGAATTTAGATTGGAATATATTAAATAATTTAAACTATTTTTTTAAATTCATTTACATTTTATTTAGTATAATATTTAAATTAGAAATATAAGGTAACATAATATTAATAAAATATGAATATACATATATGATATATTTAAAAAAAAAAAAAAAATTATGATAACTTTCTTTATATATACATTTGTTCTTCTAATGATATAAGTCTTCATTCTTTCTCTTTTCTTTTCTCAACTTCTCCTTTATTCAATCTCTCAAAATAGTCATATATGAAATAAGACGAGAACATAAGTTTGTGTAATGACATGATACATTATATAATAACAAAGGTCAATCCTTGTCTTTCTATAAATGATTTGTGGATTGTCAATCCACATGTAGTTTAAAATAAAATTGTCATAAAAACTTTTTTTATAGGGATGATTTAAATAATTTTTGCAGTTGTATCAACAAAAAGAATATTGGTGTAGTTATCAAATTGAACCATTGCATATGGAATTGGTTTATGTAGTGTCATTTCTAGTTTGTCGACGATTATTCAAACATAACCAATATTTAAAAGATCAAGCATCATGTTTAAACCATTAACAATCAATAATTCAACTTCTAATTTTTCATCATCCAACCACACAACATTATTATTTTGTCCTCTAGTTACAATATTTTATGCAACAAATTTATTCAATGAATATAATTTTCTTTTATTATATTGACCCATATTTTCACATGTTGCAAATAAATGTATGTACACTTTAAATTATTATTATTCAAATGTTTTAAGTGAAACATCGATTTTAATCATCAACAACCATAAATTTGTAGTAGTTGGATAAATATCACTTAAATTTATTAAAAATTGTTAAAACCACTATTATTATTCAATTTGATCTTATTATTTAAAAACCTTATATAAAGTAATAACTATTCTGAAGTTTTTCCATAATAACATTCTTGTGATATGATTTCATATAAAAGTTAATATTTTATAAAAAAAAATGTCTTAAATTGTTAATAAAAATCAAAAACCTTCTACCAAAATACATATCAACATTTTATAAAAATAATTAACATAATTAAAAATCTATTTGTAAATCATCTTTGACTTATAAAGTTCATTAACCTTGTCCTTTATAATTTCTAAAAATATGAAATACACATTTGCAAATTTGTATTTATTATAAAGTTCATTAACCTTGTTCCTTATATGTATTAGAAGGGAAAAACATTGTGTCCCAAACCAATGAGCTTGATAGTTTATAAGCATATGTTTTACATATTCATGAACATATAAATTATTTATTTGTGGTTCTAACTAATCAAACCTTCTATTAAGGAATAGAGTTGGAAAATCCGTATCTAGAAAATATTTTGTGGTGTATTCTGTGAATAGAGGTATTGGGTGGATATTTTTTTGAGTCTTTTTTTATCAATATTATAATTTTTATATAATTTATTATGTTTAATTTTATAACTATATATATTATATATTTGATTTTTATTTATGGTAAAGTTGTTAGTAGTTTCAAATTATTATTTTTTTCGTACTACAAAAATCAGAAGGTGTGATATATGATGAGGTAATTTTTTTAGAAAAATCTTTGATTTATTTATAAAAAAAATGGTATTTCCTTTATCTTTGAATTTTCCTTATATTTCATGAGATAATTTTAGAATTAAATTCACACCATTAATCAACATCTCTTCCACTTAGGTCAAGTTTTCAAGTTCTAGCAGCTGGTGTCAAGAATCCATGTTATTAGCTTTAAAAAACTAGTAGACACCTTGACATTTTTGAGATCTATTAAAAATAATCCTTTTGACAGATCGATGAATATTGATTTTAGGATATGAGTAATGAAAAATATAACACATTCATGGAGAATAAAGTTTGTTTAACTAATGTCAACATAAAGATTGTATTATCCTTAATTCCTCTCAACATTTCCATTAAAAATAGGTAAAAAAAATTGATCAATTTATTTGGGATCCTTACATTTATTTATTATTTTATAGTTCATGATATTATCATTTATATTAATTCACGATTTTGTATAATATTCATATTTAACTGTTATTGGACTCAACATATGCAGATGCACTTCCTCATTATTACTAGAAACATCTAACTTCATTACATCTCTTGATCCTTCTTCCATAATTTATGGTACTCACTCTATGTCACTTTCATTTTCATTAGTAAACCTAGTAATAATTTCAATAACACCACTCAAATGAGTGAAACATTATCTTTGTAATGCTTCATGATTATATTATTTTAGTTTTTCTCTTTCTACATCAACCATTTGATATACACTATTTTCTCTATGATTTTTTTGAATCTTCATTTAATTCTAAGTCTTTTTAATAGAAAAAATATTTTGTGTGTATAGCACCATTTTATTTCATAATTATTTCTTCATATTCTTTCCTCATTTTTCATATATACCCATTGTTGTATTTGGTACTCTCGAATATATTGTCTTTGTTCTTTTTTAGGCTTCATATTATCTTCATTGGTATTCATTTTAAAAAGTAATAGTTTAATTAACCATATTATTAGCATATATGTTTTTCCAATTAAATCAATGTATTATAAATTAAATGTATGTGTATTTTTAATTAAATCATGTATTTTAATTCAGAAATTCAACTCTGATGTAGACCTGTAGACCTCTAAATGTGTCATTTATAGGGAAAGTTTAGTCTTAATATTCAATTAAAAGGTAAGACCTAATCTTAAAAAAACTGAAATATATTTCTTTATGAAGAAGTTATAATGATTCATAACTCTAGCTCAACCTTCACATATGTATTAGTTGTAGTTAATATTAATATTCAATTCAAATTTATATTTTTGATTCGATTTTTAGTATCATGAACAATCTATTCTCCATATATATATATATATATATATATATATATATATATATATAAATATATAAATATAAAATTGAGATATAGTTATGAAACATTATAACTTTAATTTCATTTTTAATTTGATATTAAATTTTTAATTTCCACGTTTATTTTGGGAGAGCAATTGTTAATTTTTGAAGAAGTGTTAAGCAAGTGAAATAAATATAAAAAAGAAGATGAAAAACAAATGTTACTTTATATATAAATATAAGATTCTATGATTATCTCTATATAATATAAAAATTTATATATAATATTTTTTTATTTTTAAATAATTAAATTTAAATATATTTTTAATGATGGTCATTAATTATTTATGTAAAAATATTATATCCTACCATCACCACCCTATTGTCACAATAGGATGCCTCTTGATGTACTTATCTATTATTGTTTATTGTCACAATAAGGGTAAATGTTATTAATTATGTATGAGGTTAATTATTTTTGTTGTTAAGTAGTTGGCTCTAACCATCATATTGATTACCTTTAACATGATAGATATTATTGATCATGGTTTATTTCTATGTAATAATTATTGGATATTATATTTATGCTATTATGGATATTGAATATATTAGTATTCATTGATATTGATAAATTGAATTTTTTGTTTATATTATGATATGTTGTATGTTGTGATGTGTTTTTTTACCATGCATGTTTTCATGTAAACTTATTTTTTCCATCTACATTTTTGATATCATTGCCCTCTGTTTGATCCTTGAGGATTATGTTATTGGGAAGACATGATATAAGGAATAGTTACTATAAGGAAAGTATAAAACTAATGGTTAGAATTTTTTATATAAGTGGAGTATACATGAAAGAAGAATAAAAATTCACAAGCGGTTTGTTATTGAGGTTTTCTTGCACTCACTTAAACCTTATTTCACCATTTAGGTGAGCCTAAAAAATAAAACCCCCTTCCTCTATTGACCTATCACTCAATATTTAACACTTGAATTTTCCTCTGACATGTAGGGTGATATTACCGAGTCCAATTAGGTTGAGATGAACAACACAACATAAATGCACCCATTAACCATTGTGCATGTAATTAATGTATATAAAAAATACAAAGATATAATCTAGACATGAATAAACATTGTATGCATGCCTATGCAATAATAATAAGATACTTTATAATATAGTCAAATTCAATTGTAATAATCTATAAAATTACATGAACATGCATCTATCAAATATTACATTCAAAATCTATTAATGGAAGTTTTGTCTACTAATACTTCACTTAATACTTAAAACATACAAAACCTAAACCCAACCAACTTGATTACAAATGACAAGGTGAATTTCTATAGATAAATCCCCACATTACTCTCAATGCCACCTCATAACCTTAAAAGGGTAGTTTTCTTATCCCACCAACTTCTTTCCATGATTTTTAAAGTAAATCTGCAAGATCCACTGAATTGTAACCATTTAGATAATGACCACCTTCCATGCACTTTGCATACATAAAGATTACACCAATGTTTTATGTATACATAATTATTATTTATCATGCACATCCAAACTTAGATAATAACCCAAGTACTTCTTGATCATAATTTCCACATATATATGTGTTTGCATGCAACTATTTCAAATAGTTATGCCTATTGTGACCTTAGTCAAAAATGGGCTTCTTTTATTAAATGTTATTTTGATCAAAGATGCTTGACTAAAATTTTTTGTAGAAAAAATTGGGGGTCAACATCCCCCCACATTAACTGTAATATCCCTTCTATAAAACCTCTATACTCTACTCATTTTGATCTATTTATCATATGTGTCGACAATTTATATGTGTAAAAAAATTGACATGGGATATTTGATGCACCATAAATTTATTATTATTTTATATTATATGTTTTTCTATATTTTATGGTCTCAATAGATATGTATTGAACTGTATAGGATTATTACTAGGTACCTTAGCTAGTTTAGTAGACCTGAATTAGATGCATGGTTACTTAGTATGATTGTCTTGCATGGATGTATGTTTTATTTGGATATTGATGTTGATTACCATAATGACTCATTTTGTGACTCAAAATTGATTATATTGGACTAACCAAAGATTGTGATTGGTTTTGTGACATACTTGTATTGATAGTACACACACACACACACACACACACACACACACACACACACACACACACACACACACACACACACACACACACACACACATGTTCACAACATAAATGCACCCATTAACCATTATGCATGTAATTAATGTATATAAAAAATACAAAGATATAATCTAGACATGAAGAAACATTATATACATGCCTATGCAATAATAACAACATAATTTATAATATAATCAAATTCAATCATAATAATCTATAAAATTACATGAACATGCATCTGTCAAATATTACATTCAAAATCCATTAATGGAAGTTTTGTCTACTAATACTTCACTTAATACTTAAAACATACAAAACCAAAACCCAACCAACTTGATTACAAATGACAAGGTGAGTTTCTATAGATAAATCCCCACATTGTTCTCAATGCCACCTCATAACCTTAAAAGGGTAGTTTTCTTATCCCAACAACTTCTTCCCATGATTTTTTAAAGTAAATATGCAAGATCCACTGAATTGTAACCATTTAGATAATGATCGCCTTCCTTGCACTTTGCATACATAAAGATTCCACCAATGTCTTATGTATACATAATTATTATTTATCATGCACATCCAAACTTAGCTAATAACCCAAGTTACTTCCTAATCATAATTTCCACATATATATGTGCTTGCATGAAACTACTTCCAATAGTTATGCCTATTTGTGACCTTAGTAAAAAATGGGCTTCCTTTATTAAATGTCATTTTGATCAATGATGCTTGACTAAATTTTTTCTTAGAAAAAATTAGGGGTCAACATCTTGCCACATTAATTGTAATACCCCTTGTATCAAACCTCTGTACTCTAGTCACCTTGATCTATTTATTATATGTGGCAACAATTTATAGGTGTAAAAAAATTGACATGGGATATTTGATGTACCATGAATTTATTATTATTTTATATTATATAATTTGTCATATTTATGGTCTCAATGGATATGTATTAGACTGTATAGGATTATCACTATGTACCTTAATTAGCTAGTTTAGTAGACCTAAATTGGATGCATAGTTACTTAGTATGATTGTCTTGCATAGATGTATGTTTTATTTGGATATTGATGTTGATTAACATAACGATTCATTTTGTGACTTACAATTCATTATATTGGACTAACCAAATATTTTGATTGGTTTTGTGGCATACATGTATTGATAGTACACACACACACACACACACACACACACACACACACACACACACACACACACACTTGTTCATATCATTTAGATATAGATTATTTTTTAGATGTATTTGATATTATATTGATTGTGCGTATTATAGGAGACCAAAGGTAGGATTATAAGGGACTCAGACATGCCTTGATATATCATATGTACACCTAAATTCATCCTAAACCTTTAATCTTATACCCTTAATTATTTACAAATTGTTAATTGTATTATTTTTTATCTTTTAAATTCTTATCTTTATTATTTTAAAAATTTAGTGTTTTGACCTAAACCTCCCTTCTAATTTAATCTTGCTAAACCTATATTAACCCTAAATGAGATTATTTAACTTTGTTAAGGGGTTAAGTTGACCCACAAACCCCAATCCATGTGTTCAATCTCGAATTTATCTTTTCAACCACTTTTTAGCTTGAGTATTTGACAATAAAAACTTCTCTTACAAGTTCTTTTTGGGCCCATACATATACCCATTGGGTAGGTGAGTTTTTAAATTACTATTGACCACTTTTTGGTCACATAAAGGCCCTCAATTATGGCCTATTTTTTGCTTCCACAAGTAACCCTTATTTTAATTTTACAAAACATTATGTTGTGTATTTGAATATAAGAAACACATGTGAGTGTGTAAGGATATTTATGAGGTTTGTAAGATAATTTATGGAGGGAGGTCACATCTTTGGGATGAGGATAGATATGTGTCACCCTCCTATTGGTTATTATTTTTGTTTCCTTCTCTTTTTAAGGACCTTATTTTGATTTTTTAAGGTGGAATATATTTTAGATTGTTGAGGAGCTTGTGTGCTTGAAGAAAGGCTTCTGTAAGAAGTGGAGCTTTTAGTTTAAGGTAGGTATTTTAATTATTAGTTTTTATTGCTCTCTTTTCTCTTATTTTTCTCTTGAATGAATCTTCTTTAAAGTAAAATGAACAATTTTTTTGATTGGCTTGAGACACTTGTTTTAAAGTTTTTCTTAAGCTTTTTATATTTTGTATTGTTGTTATGATTTCACTTTCTTGTTGTGTTCTTCTTTTGTTGCATGAATGTTGAATTATGAGAGATCTAAGAATAAAAATTATTTCTTGATAAACACTATTTTTATTTGGTTTGGGAAGCCCTTGTGTTCATTAAAGAACTTATGTGACAAAGAAAGTAAATGCTCTCTTCTCTTCCCTTTAGTGAAGTCTTGGTGAATTTCTTGTTCTTTATGTTTTTATTGTGAATATTTTATTGTTTTATTTTCTTAATTATTAGCACCTATAACCATTTCCCTTTCAAGATTATTCAATGGTGCATATGAGTTAAGGCATGCCTCTTTCCCTTGGGATTAGGGGAGGCTATGAATGAAACTCACTTGGTGATAATTGTTAACGTTGGAGATTGCACCTGGGACAAGGAGGTCAAACTCCCTACCTTCTCCTCACAACATGGAAACTCTCCTCTTGCTTGTGGGACCGGTGAAGATGGAGGAGAGAGTCTCTAGATAAGGGCTAGCTCCCTTTGATGCATCGTGTTGTTTCCAACAAAAACATATATATATATATATATATATATATATATATATAAGGGGGGATGAAAAGGGAGAAAGAGAATGCAAGAAAAACAAGCCTACTCTAAAGAGGTGATGCACCAAAATAGGTCGACCTTCACATATCCACTCTCAGAACCAGACAAATACACACATACTCTACACATTTAGCAGAAGGACCAGGCTGCAAAGACTGGCAGGGAGGCCTTAATAGAAGATACAAAAAAAGAAAGAGGTCACCAAAGGTGCTGTGAGACACACACTTATGTAGCAACTTCCTCTATTTCACACTTATCAAATACTGCTCTTCTCCTTTCAGTTGCAGAGATGGCACCTTGTAGATGATAGGTCTACTGGTGTTGAACCTGTGAGAGCATCAAGAAACAATGACTAGACACATACAAACACTCAAGGCATACTCTGAAACATCTATCCAAATGGAGGTAAAAGACTATATTTTATTTGATTTAGGTGAAATTTTTCCAGGGCTACGCCCTTTACAAAATGTGGAAGATCCGATCCTTTCTAAAAAATGAAAAGTTACAATATATAGAAGAAAGGAGAAAGAAACTTGGCGCTTCTTTGACAAGTTGGCCTATCGCGTCCCATTAGAAAGAGGAAAACACTGTTGTGTTGTCATCATCCTAGAAGAAGCCTGCTAGAACCATGCTATATAATCACCAAATTTGACTTTGGCATTTCGAGCTTTAATGTGGAAGCATGGATCGTGCCTCTTTTCTACCAACAGACTAAAATTTGTCCCTTTTTCAAAGCACGGGCCATGTTGCTTATTGTACGCACCATTTGGGGACTATTAGGAAATAAATCACCTACACTTTGCCACTTGGACCACCTTGTCACTTTTGCGCCATGTCATTCTCTTTGTCTGTCACTTTGGAATTGTCTTCTTTTGCATCTTTGTCTATTCTAACTGCTTGGCCCTTTAGGCAAACTCCTTGGTGGGTCGCTACATTCTAGCTCCTACTCCTTTTCCATGTTAGTGCTCTTCCAAATTGAAAACCCAATGGCTATTCTATTTCATCAAATTTGACAGCCTCGGAGACGTCGGGTCCATGCTAGCAATCAGGTCTATGCTGGCAGCCTTCGGGCTATCTTTAAATGCCTGCCTTATGTCTTTGCTTCAAGCACGCCTGAATTCCTTTAGACTTTTTGTCTGAAGGAATTCCTTTGAGAAAAATTTTGAAGGAATTTGGGGCTTTAACATTTGAACTTTAAAAAACAAGCCTTGAACTGAAAATTGCCTGAGTCCTTTGTTTGTTGCACCTGCCCTCCGAAAGGGGATTTTGACTGAAGACTTCCCTTTGGTTAAAAGGCATCCCTTTAAACCATGCATTGAACTGGCCTATTGAACCAAGATCATTGAATTTCTTCCATTGAACCAAGTATGTTGAACCTATCCCGTTGAACCAAAAATTGGTTCAACGATTCAATGGTACGATGGTTCAACACTGCTGAACTAAGATGCTTGAACCGAATGATGAATGGACCAAGGGTGGTCAAAACACTAAACTAGGGCATGAAAAGAACTCTCTAAACTTGCTGAACCCAAAAATGACTGGCATTAAACAACAGGTGAAGAAGGTGACCAAAATTTTGCCTGTGGGCAAAATAGGTCAACAATTGGCGACTCATAGGGGAAGCATGCCTGCTATGCTTAGAACCAATTGCCTTAAAATCCATTGGGCATGGAGTCAGATATAATGATGAAAGAATTAGTAGCAGCCCGAAAGATTCAAGAATCAAAACACGAAGCCTTTTACCCCCCAAGCAAAGGGAAACACACAAGGCTAAAAAACACTACCTGTGCAAACTGCACTTAGGGAAAACAAGAAAAACAATTGAAAACAAACTACTATATACAGCTAACCAGGAATGACTGCCTCCCTCCTAGATTGAAAGGAAATTTTTTTAAGTCCCCTTCCTGGTAAGAAGACTTATGGTGGCAGGCAAGTAGCTGAAAGAAAATGAGATTTGGTGACTTGCTCCTCTTGCCAGCCACCTGGTTTGACTGGAATCTGAGTGAATCAAATTCAAACATGCCTCTGCTGTATACGTACTCTTCTTGTTCCTGGAGGCCCGTTAAATGCTGGTCCTTCAAATTGGTGCTCTTCATTAAGAAATCAATGGCTGCTGGCTCATCACCATAAGCCCTTTGATCTGCACATTCATTCTGTAATGTATCATTGTCCAACTTGTTTCCTTCTGCTTCATTGAAAATCCCATCAGACTCATCCTCTGCTTCCTCTTGGCCTTCTTGAAGAAGGGTGACTGTGGTGATGTCTGAAATGGGCTCACAAAAAGATTGCTCATCCCACAAAACTTCACTTCCCTATTTAAAGCTCACTTCTTCAAGGCATTCCTGCTGGAAGACAGACCTCTCCTTTCCCTCCTCAAAAATTAGGACCTCTAGATGTTCAAAAATATCCTCCTGATTTTCCTCTAACTTAGGCTCTTCAATGTAGTCGACCTCATCATCAAAATAGCAAGGAAGTTCATCAAACAGAGGAGAAGAGAGCTTACCATGCATTTGTTCCTCTTTGAATTGCTGGAACATCTGCATATATGCAAGACCTACATCTTCTCCACTACTGATAAGGTCTTCACAAGGAGCATCAATGATGATTTCTTTTTCGTTATCACTCATAAAAGCTTCTTGAAAGACTACAGATTGGATCTTCTGCTCCTCACTTGCCTCCTGTAGAACAGGTTCTTCCTTGAGAAGGGGTGAAGTGGCAAAAACATGTGGAAGAGGAGGCAATCCTTGAGCTAGAATCAAATGATTCTCCCCTCTCCACTTGATCAACACTTCATCAATATCAGGCACGGCCTGATAACTCTCTTGGAAATGTGTAGGTGGGGTGTGTTCAAGCATGGAATGTGCTATTTGGTCTGAACTATCCACCACACATTGGCTGAGGAATTTCTCTTTGGATTCCAACTTTGCTACTCTCCTGGCCAGTTCTTCTTGGAAAAGCTTTTCTTGAAGGCTGCTAGTATCATCATAAGCAAGTGCAGCTTCAGCTTCTTCAAGGCTTTGAGAAAAACCTTGCTCTTCTTCTTCTTTTTCGCCCCATGATTTTACTGTTTCTCCCCAGTTCAGGATCTCTGAATTAGAATTTTGCTCCTATGAACAGGCATCAACTTTGTTTTCTCCAAGGCCCTGGGGATCCTCCACAAGGTCCAAAAGTTTTGAATCTCTTTCAAGAAGCAGCTTCATCCTAGCCTCTAAATCTTCAATTTGTTTGGCTAGGTTGTCCTAAAAGAGTCTTTCTTAGAGGTCACTAGCATGATCCTCTCTAAAGCTCAGAGTTGGTTCCTAGCATTCCTTCCTCCAACTCAGAATCTGCACATTATGTTGAAGGACTTGGGGAGGTTGGGAAATGTAAGGAAGAGACTATCGGTGCATTGGAGGAGACTTTAGACGAGGGATGTGCTGGCTAGTGGTATTCCCCCAATAGAAGATACACAATATAAAGAATTGGGAAGATTGATCTCCATGGGGGGTTGCTCTGATGCCCTCTGGTGTTGGAAAGCTAGGTGCACGGGATTAGGAGCAGATGCATTTGGTGAGCTAGAGTGAGCAAGCGCTATTTGATAGAAAGGATTTGGCATAAAAGAAGGTGCTTTCTTCAGATTAGGAAGGGGTGCGCAAGGCTGATTACCTTGGACAAATGGATTTCTCCATTTTGTTACCTCCTCTTCCATGGATTGCAAGGCCTGTGCTTGCCTAAACAAACAATCCTCTTTATACATCAGCTCTTGCTGATATCTGTACTGCTCCTCCACTCTGTTGATCTCCATTATCTACCTCTCAAACTCCAACACCATTTCCCTTATCGTTGCAGGGCAACTAGGAGAGCTGCTTGAGGGGATGCCATAAAGAGGCTGAGTCTGATCATGGTAATATGAAGGAATATAAGGCCCATGATTTTGTGCAAAGGGATTATACATAAAGAAAGTAGATTTCTAATGGCACCAAGCTGCTTAACCAGCAGATTCAACTCAGAGTCGCCATTGGTGTTGATGTAAAAGCCTCCAAAGGCTAGTCAGTTGAAGAACACCAAAAATTCTTCAACTCTTTGGACAAAACCTGTCCCAGTTGGTCCCACCGAGCGTGCCAAAACTGTTGACTCTAGAGATTGCACCTAGGACAAGGAGGTCAAACTCCCTGCCTTCTCCTCACAACATGGAAACTCTCCTCTCGCCTGTGGGACCAGTGAAGCTAGAGGAGAGAGTCTCTAGATAGTGGCTAGCTCCCTTTGATGCATCGTGTTGTTTCCAGCAAAAACATATATATATATATATATATATATATAAAGGGGGGATGAAAAGGGAGAAAGAGAATGTAGGAAAAACAAGCCTACTCTAAAGAGGTGATGCACCAAAATAGGTTGACCTTCACACATCCACTCTTAGAACCAGACAAATACACACATACTCTACACATTTAGCAGAAGGACCAGGCTGCAAAGACTAGCAGGGAGGCCTTAATGGAAGATACAAAAAAAGAAAGAGGTCACCAAAGGTTCTGTGAGATGCAACTTATGTAGCAACTTCCTCTATTTTGCACTTCTCAAATACTGCTCTTCTCCTTTCAGCTGCAGAGATGGCACCTTGTAGATGACAGGTCTACTGGTGTTGAACCTGTGACAACATCAAGAAATAATGACTGGACATAGACAAACACTCAAGGCATACTATGAAACATCTATCCAAATGGAGGTAAAAGACTATATTTTATTTGATTTAGGTGAAATTTTGCCAGGGCTGTGCCCTTTACAAAATGTGGAAGATTTGATCCTTTCTCAAAAATGAGAAGTTACAATATATATAAGAAAGGAGAAAGAAACTTGGCGCTTCTTTGACAAGTTGGCCTGTCGCGTCCCATTGGAAAGAGGAAAACACTGTTGTGTTGTCATCATCCTAGAAGAAGCCTGCTGGAACCATGCTGTATAATCACCAAATTTGACTTTGGCATTTCGAGCTTTAATGTGGAAGTGTGGATCACACCTCTTTTCTACCAAAAGACTAAAATTTGTCCCTTTTTCAAAGCATAGGCCATGTTGCTTGCTGTACGTGCCATTTGGGGACTATCAGGCAATAAATCACCTACACTTTGCCACTTGGACCGCCTTGTCACTTCTGCGCCATGTCATTCTCCTTGTCTGTCACTTTGGAATTGTCTTCTTCTGCATCTCTGTGTTTTCTGGCTGCTTGGCCCTTTAGGCAAACTCCTTGGTAGGTCGCTACATTATGGCTCCTACTCCTTTTCCATGTTAGCACTCTTCCAGATTGAAAACCCAACGGCTATTCTATTTCATTAAATTTGATGGCCTCAGAGATGTCAGGTCCATGCTGGTAGCCTTCAGGCTATCTTTAAATGCCTACCTTATGTCTTTGCTTTGAGCGCGCCCGAATTCCTTTGAACTTTTTGTTCGAAGGAATTCCTTCAGGCAAAAGTCTGAAGGAATTCCTTCAGACAATTCGGGGCTTTAACATTTGAACTTTAAAAAGCAAGCCTTGAACTGAAAATTGCTCGAGTCCTTTATTTGTTGCGCTTGCCCTCTAAAAGGGGATTTTGACTAAAGACTGCCCTTCAGTTCAAAGGCATCCCTTTGAACCATATGTTGAACCTAGCCCGTTGAACCAAAAATTGGTTCAACGGTTCAATGGTATGATGGTTCAACGCTGCTGAACCAAGATGCTTGAATCGAATGATGAATGGACCAAGGGTGGTCGAAACACTGAACCAGGGCATGAAAAGAACTCTCTGAACTTGCTAAACCCGAAAATGACTAGCATTAAATAGCAGCTGAAGAAGGTGACCAAAATTTTGCCTGTGAACAAAATAGGTCAACAATAATATCATGTAATGATGCATGTAAGATGGGTGGTCAAGCACCTTCATTTGGTCTACTTTGGAGCATTTGAAAATGTTGAAATTTTCTCTTCTTATCTATAGATCTTGTTTTGGAGGTTGAAGCTTGATGTCTTGGCATTTTGGTTACTTTGATGGATTCTTTTTTTTTACTTGTAAATATTCATCATAGTGTTATAAGAGATCTCCTATTATGTCTCTTTTTAGAGTGATATTTTGATGAAGTGTTGTTAAGACTTTATCCTTGGATATCTCTTTTATGGACACTTACAATTTATAATGATCTTAGCCATATAGACTTAAGATCTATCCCTTTTATATCTTATTGGAAGGGTTTGAATATTTTGAATAAATGTTTATAAGAATATTTCTACCTTCTCTTCCTATAAATTACCTTTCTTAATATGTAAAAGGTTACTTTTTGAAAATGAGAGAAACTCTTAACCCTTGTTGTTTGGGTATCTACATTTATTTCTATATCTTACTGAAAACATTTTATATCCATTTACTTGAATGATTTGTTATCTTAAAGGAAATATGCATTTGATTATGTCATATAAGTTTGAATCATCTTCATGTGATCAAAGGATTTGAATAGTTTTCAAGTGTCTGTGTTCCTCTGCCTTCTTTATGATGTGTAATAAATAGTTTTTTGAAAAGAATGAACTTACCTTACTTTTTTTTTCAATTATCTTACTCAATGTGTACATGGTTTCTTGCTAAAAGAAAGATATGAGATAATGAGTAGCTTTGCATTCCATTCTAGTTAAATGTGTTTCTATTGGGATTAAGTGGAAGGAAATTGATTTATATACTTATGATTTAAATATTTAGAATGAACATGTTCTCATAATGAACATGTTCACTTACCCTTCTCTAAAGTGTGAAATAATTTGGTTGTCTTAAAAGTAAATTATTAATTTCTTTTCATTATGTGAAGAGAGTTATTAGAAGGTTATTTGAGAGGCTATTAAGTTATTTTACATTATATTTTATTTATAAAAATATATTTATAGTTATATGTGGATAATATGAATAATTAATTTATTTACTTATTATATATTTATACTTGCATTTAAGTTATTGGAAAGAATAAACAAATAAATAAATAATCCAAAATTATTTTCATGAATTAAGATAAAAATTAAAATAAGAGAATTGTTTTAATTATTTTGACTATGAACATTCAATTAATCTATTTGGTATGTTTTTGCTTTTATATAGACAACAATTTTGAAATGAAAGTTGTTTCAATATATTTGTAATCACATTTATGCATAATTTTATAATAAAAAATTGTATATTAAATATGAAATGATCCTATTCTAGATTATGTCTCAAATTGATGTGTTTTTGTGAAATTAAAAAGAAAATACAAGGTTTTATATACCGTTCATATATACACACACTTTATATACCTAAATTTATTAAATAAGGTTTATTAATTCAATATAAATATATTAAGAGAATATATATAATATATAATAAAATAATAATTGATATATAAAATAACATATGTATATTTAGTTATATCATAATTAATAAGTTAAACTTTGTTTGTTTACATACATACATACATACATACATACATACATATATATATATAGTAATGTATTATAAAATTTTAATAAAACATATAAATCATATATATAAAAAAGAAAGATAAAATATATAATAATATTTATAGCAACTTAAATTTATATTATATTCATTTATATATTAAAAAATATGCATAAAATAATATATTTTGTAATGTACTATAAAATTTTAATAAAACATATAAATCATATATATATATATATATATATATATATATATATATATATATATATATAAAAGAAAGATAAAATATATAATAATATTTATAGTAACTTAAATTTATATTATATTCATTATATATTAAAAAATATGCATAAAATAATAAAAATGTTATATGTATATATATATATATATATATATATATATATATATATATATATATATATATATATATATATATGAATGGGAAGAGGAGGGGGGTGATCGGTTGGCTGGACTCCTATCCCTCCCATCAAATATAGGAGAGGGGAAGGGGCTCGATCAATCGGTCACCCCACCCCCAAAGGGTTGTGAGAGGGATTGTCAGTGTAATTGATGCTTAAGATGCAGGTCTAGGTTGACTCAAAATTGACCAATTTTATAATAAAAAATAAAAATAAAAATAAAATGAAATTATTTTTAACAAAAAATAATAATAAAAAATTGTATAATATTATATATGGATTACAAAATATGTAACTATATATATACACTACATACATAAAGTTTATTTTTATATATGCATATAAATCTTTGATTTTAATATTAATATATATATATATATATATATATATATATATATATATATATATATATATATATATAATTTGATTTTAATTATATATATATATATATATATATATATATATATAAATAATGAGTACATACATGAAAATTTGGCCTTCACAATTAATAATTTTTCTCATCCAAACCTACAATTTACATGGAATTAATTGATGAATTTTAATTTAAACTTTCTAAGTTAAACATTTTCCTTATCAACTTATAAAAGTCAATAATTAAATCTTTAAAATGAAGATAGAATATATTTTCGTTGATTTATTTTTATATGTTAACTCTCTTAGATCAATTTTTAAATAAGTTATTTTTTTTAAAAAAAAATTTAAAAGTTTTATTTAATTTTTGGTGGTAAATAATAATCTGTAAATAAATTTTAATAATATTATGTAAATAATTAAAGTAGAAAATATATTTTTGATTTTTATTTTAAATTTTGAATTAATTATTTAATGATTTATTTATTTATTTATTATTTTAATTTTTGGATTTAATTATTTAATTTTATTTATTTAATTTGGATATTTAAACCTTTCATAAGTTGATTTTAAAGTTTAATATAGTGTTTTTAATTATATGGTTGGAAATAAAAATTATTTAAATTAGTTATTGAAATTAATTTAAACTATCTAATTTATTACTTGGGTAATTAGTGACACTAATATATTGTAATGTATCTATTATATTTATTATGATTCTTCAAAATGATGTACATAATAATAATTAAGAATTATCATGATTAAATTATTTATAAATAATAATTATTAATTATCTAACGAGATGTTTTGAGAAATCAAATTTTTGTTATCAAATTATTTTATCTAATTGTTTAATGAAATCTTAGTAGTAAGGCAAGACCAATTAAACTTAGTGGCAAAATGGATTTATCCAAGTTATACAAAGAATATAATCTTAAGTAGTTTAAAAAAAAATGTTTGTGTTTTTATGAGTTTTATTTAAGTGAATTTTTTTTGGACGTTACATTAACTACCTTGTCCATCCTTGGAAAAATTGATACCATCCCCTTGAACTTCTAAAATGTGTGCCCTTGATGCCAAAGTTCCCCTTTAAAATCATCCCAACATTGTATAGTGGATATGACTTGTATAATTTTAGTTCCATCTCACCAAAGAAAACGTCAATTTCCATGTTTTTAAAAAAATTCAATCCTATTTTGTTTAACCCATTCAAACTCTAGGAGGTGTCCACTATAATCCTCTCACACAATATATTCCTCATAACTTATTTTCAGTTGTAGTCCCTTAAATATCTTTACCAATTTTCTCCTCAATTTCATCTATTATCTCCTCATATTCATTGAGTATCTTTTATATTTCAACATTTCCATTGCTTACATAAACCTTATCCTCAAGATCTTTATGAAGGTTTTCTTCTTGTCTTATTCTGGTGATGATTATTTTAGTGGTTTGTGAAAACTTATGAAAGAACATTTTTGTTGTTTTTTCCTTATCCTATAAATCATCTACCAAAATTTCAAAATCCTCAATGATTTTCTACAATTCTATCATATTCTCCATGATCTCATTCTCCTCTATCTCTTCTTTGAGGGATCATTCCTCTACACTTTCCTTGTGTGATAGTTTCTTCACCAAAATATTAAGGTGATAAATGGGTGCTATGATGTTTTTTAGGGTGCCCATAAGGAACATTTATTTTTCATTGTCAATTATCGAACACACATTTTTTATCTTAACCTCTAACATCATAATATGTTATTCATCTATAACTATCTCATTCTATTTAATTTTTAATTCATGGTTGTAAGACTCTGCATTCATGTTTTTCAATATGTTCTTTCACTCCACCTCCCTTACTAAGAAAATCAAGGGTAACAAAAAAATCCTTTATAAATGTTTGTGGGTTAATGGCTATGGTACTTGCCTATACCTCTTTCATTGATTGTTATTCTAGGTCATGGCACTTAGAAGGTGCCTCAAAAGTTGCATCTTAATCATGGGTTTCAAACATCCATAAAAGGTGAATTTGAGTTGTTTCCAAGTAATTATCTTCCTGAAACATATCGCACTTGTATGGATTTTTATATTCTTTTTTTCCAACATATGATTCTTTCTCCTTATTTTTATTCACAATGAGCTCATGATATTCAAACTCCTCAAAGACTATGTTAATTAGAAAGATTTATTTTTTGGTCTCCTTCTCAGTATAATTATTTGTTTTATGATTTTCCTTCTCACCTTCCCCTTCTTATTCTTCATCAAAATTTATATCACACATGTTTTCTTCACTTGTTTCCTCCTCACATTCTTATTTTTTCTAGGTCTCTTCTTCTCATAACTTCTCTTTTTCACCTTGGCCCCCATCAAATTAAATTTTTTCCTATGAACCCTTATTTTACGTAGCGTCTACACTTGATTCTTTTTTATTCAATGAATTACATGAGATAGAGATTTGAAACTAGCACTCTCATATTTTTGGCCCTGTAATCCTTACTACTATGTTTCCTTGAGACTTATCCTTCTCTAGTTATTTAATTCATGTAGGTATAGTTTAAACTTGCACTGATGTTTACTCAAGAGTTGTATTAGGAGGTGCCATTTGTGCAAGAGAATCATGTCTAGTTTATTTTTCAAATTATTTTTTACCATCAAATCCTTCCTAGAATTTGATCCTGTACTTCCTATTGATGTGGCCCTTGGTGTTTATATTTAGACATTGGGATTTACTTTCATCTCATATTTCATCTTTATTTAAATGGTAACATCTAATTGCATTACCTCACCTTTCTATTTTTAGGGTCAAGACTTTTATGGCTCCCACTTTGTTATTTTTACTTTGTTTGAATGCTTTCTTCTTCTCCCATGGGTTGTTAAAATTTTTGTGTGCTCTTATTTATCATATTTTTTTATTAATGGTAAATATGAGTTTTTTAAACAAAGGACTCGGCCCTATACAAAGAATAAGCAGACAAGGCTTAAAAATATAAGATAAACATGAAGGATTACTATCAAAGATAAAAAGATAAATTACAATAGCAGCATGGTATAAAAACAACACAAAAACATCAAGAAAATAATGAAAAAACAATAAGGATGCCTTAGTCTTTATGGCATCCGAAGACCTCTTCCTAGTTATAAATCATTATTTTTAGTTCCTTGTCCATCTATTGATATAATTTGGGATGTTGACTAATTTACTTGGAAATCATAATTTCCTTACCCTTCTTGTTTAGACTAGCCTCCTTTTGATCCATCCCATTGCCAATCAAATGCTTATGAATCTCCATACTCAAAATTTTATTCTTCATAGAAGCTTTACTAACACCAACCAATATACTTGAATTTTTTTAAATTTTTTAATATATCAGTCCATATTGAACACTTTATCTATGAGTCTCTTCACCTGAATCCCCATTTCAATTTGTTCTTCTTTATTTCCTCAATCATTACGTCCCTGATTTAAATTCGTAACATGCTCTTTCAAAGAATAATGTTCCCTCATAAACCATCTTAGTAAGGCCTTTTAAAAATCCAATTCCTCCTTGTGCTCTTTAATAATTCTCTAATCTTTAAGGTTCTCCTCTAGATTTTCAAACTCAACAAACTCAACATTCATCTTATGATTACCATTTATCTTCTCATAAAAAAAGCTAAAATTATGTCTCTTTCAATTTTGATAATGTGCACGTAATCCTCTTCAACCTATTCAACCTATACATATGGAATCTCTAGGGGATTCTCTTTGGTATTTCCTACACATTTTAGCTCTTCCCCATCATTTATATCAAAAAATTCACCTTAGATGCACTCCTCAAGTTTTGTCTAAACCCCCTTATTTGTCATCTTTGTTTATAGGGGATCTTAAGATTAATCTTCTTCTTCTTCTTCCTCTTCCTCTCC
>JARHVA010001233.1:0-52500 GCA_037957365.1 Torreya grandis
AGACTTGTCATCAAGCACATGTTCCTTTACTCTAAACATGGTTAAATATTTTATAACCATAATTTAATAGTCATACAAAAATATTTATCAAACTAAATATGAAGTTTTATTCTCACCTAAAAACAACTTTTACTATTTTTGTGAAGGAGTTTTTAAAAATCAAAAGAATAAATACTTGATATAAGTAATTACCCAATATGATACCTAAAATTAATTATTATAGGTTGCACAATATGAAAAAATAATTAGATAAATTTTAACCCCATTTAAAACAATATGTTTTTAATGACAATTTATGAAATAAAATTTTCACTACTAATTATTATTCCAAATTCATTTTATAATCAATGAAAAAAATATTGGAATATCTCAAACCTAAAATTCATAAAACAATTAAGATTTTCTTAAAACTACAAAATAAATAATCAAATAAATGTACTTTGAATTTTTACTATTTTGGTAAAATGATTTTAAAACCCATTTTGTGGGAAAAAATTTAGAGAAATTTTTAAAAATCCTTATTTTGGATGCATAGTAGAAATGTTAGTTCTTCCAAATAAGAATCCACTGATTTATAAAGTCGGTTATCTCTAGTTTATAAAACATACCTTAACACTTAAAATAATTTATCTCCTTTTTGTCAAATAATACATAGGATAATTTTTACCCAAATTTTCATCTTAGAGTTTTGGCAAGTTTTGTATCATGTATGATTGCCCTCTTATTGCAATTTTGTTTAGTAGCCTTCTGACATATGTAAATTTCCATATGCCCATCCTAAAATTTTATATCCTTAGATATTTATCTATTACCTTTGTGATATTTTGTCAAAAACACTTTTAATTATGTAAGATATTAATTCCTTTAAAATAATATATAGGAAGGTGCTTTGATCATAGTGTAATGTTCTTTAATTTTTCCTTGCTTGGTTTATGGAGGTATAAATGCACATCTTTGTATAGTTTTGGATTACTTAATTAGTTATTGAAAAATATAAATTATCTTGGGATAATTAGTAGTTTTAGTGTTACCCTCAAGGGTAAAAAGGATAAAAATGTTAGCTTAGTCATATAATTGAGTGAGCCTAGGAACCTTATCATTCACACTAACACTTATTTGATATAGAGTGAACTAAAACCATCTCTTAGTATATGTGTGAAGGTGATCATTGTAGATAATTAGGTAGATCAAAGAGTGAGTACAAGCATAAATAAATAACCATTAGTATGCTTCCTTGGTATGGGTGTTAATGATTAACTTTAGGGTGTTGTTGGAACATGTGAATTAATAACTAACCCCTACAATTCTTATACATAGTGCAACATTTTAATGTCTTCTACTTGTGCATTGATAACCTTATAAATTTTTGCTTTATGGTACACATAAATTTATAACTATTGATATTATCATTGGATGTTGAATAATGACCTTGTTATATCCCCATGTGAACTTTGTGAATCCCCTTCTTAATCAACACTCTTGAGAGATGGAGCTTCTATGATAAGTTTACGATAAAGATTATTGAGTCATATTTTTGTTATATCCAAGGAACATGGGTTCCTTTATTATTATATTTTAATCTCATTTTATTCTTTGTGATCAATTGAATTTCATTAAGGACATGCACCCTAGGTTATCTAAATAGTTGTGTTGAGGTAGCTTCTGAGTGTGTGTTTTTTATTAGAGCTTATATAATATAGCTGGAGTGGTGTACTTTCTTATTTTGAGCTTAGAGTTACAACCAATTTTGATGATGAAGTGTCATAAAGGATGACATCACAAGTTCAAGGGGAATCATCTTTAGCCTTAATTTTGAGGATCAAATGCATATGATGCCCAAGTTTTGGTGGGGGCATTGGGTCTAGGTCATAGGATAGGCTAGGGTTGACTCACCTTATTCCCTCACATAAGTTTAAGGAGTTCGTATAAATACTATTATTTTTAAAATTGAGGGATGTTTACATTCATGATAGTTTAATGCTTAAAATAATTATCCTCTAATCTTGATATGAGATTAATGTTTCAAATTTCCTTGTTTGAAGTTCCTTTGGTAGTGTTGCTCAATTTCTATCCTTGTAAGTAGTCTCATGAGGAACTTAATAATAATAATAATAATAATAATAATAATCAAAATATTTTTGTGTCACACTATATTTAGTATATATTTTTTAATCATCTATTGATCATATTAATTTTGTTTGAAGGAATAAAAATAAAATATAAAAAAAATCCTGTGTTTTCATTGGATTTTAGTTAATTTTTTACTCTTAAATATTGGGCATGAAATTTTGGTGTTAAAGCATGGTTTCAACACTGGGAGCTCTTGTATGTTTAGTCTTAATATGTTGTTTTATTAACCTCTTTTAATTTAAATAATTACATTTTGTCACATGAGGGTAAAATAGGTATTTCATGTAATGGGAATTATTTGGGACTATGAC
The DNA here is from genome assembly GCA_037957365.1 of Torreya grandis. Lineage (NCBI taxonomy): Eukaryota > Viridiplantae > Streptophyta > Pinopsida > Cupressales > Taxaceae > Torreya > Torreya grandis. The sequence continues at coordinate 2,442 of JARHVA010001233.1, forward strand.
TCAAGAATTTGGTTCAAATATATCTAAAAATTCTCCAAACCATTAAGCATATGATGGAAATTTTAAAGGAGAGGTTACCTCAAACTCAAGATCTACCTAAGAGAGCTCTTTCGATTCAAAAACATGGGTTGAGTCCCATATAACAACACCAATTGAGGGTGTGAAGACCATGTTACTTAATAATTTATACTAGAGAGTAATTATGGGTGCATGAGAGGTACTCTCATTTTTCATATGGGATAACTTCCACTTGTTCTAGGAAGTGTGCTACCTCAAGGTATAAGATTAGTCTAGCTCAAATTTTATTAAATGCACATTATAGATTAGTATATATTTCAAATGTAGGGCCAAGATGACCATTGATAACTCCACCCTTGAAAATAATATCTTTAAGGGCCTGCCACTTATATAGAGTTGTGGACCATTTCATTTTGGATTGCCCACAAGGGGCACATTTTATCTCTAGACTAGTTGAGGTGGTTGGATCAATAATGAATCAGATTTTAAAGAGAATAAATATTTAGGTAATAGGGCACTATGGTCAATACCATTAATACCTTGAGTTAGGCTAGATTTGGGGGCTCAAATTTGGATTTACTATTATATTATGCGACTGTATTTATTAAATTTATGTTTTGTTCTCATAAGCCCTAAATAGAAATATCATAATTATTGTTTATCATCAAGGATATTAGACTATGATGCTATGATTCCACTTCATGTATGATAAGTTATTCATTGGACATCTATATTCTTAGGTGATCACTCTTTCTTGAATTTTCAGACAATTTTAATGATAAAAACTAAATATAGTAATAAACTAGATTTTAAAATAAAATAAATGTAAGATATATGTTTAATCACAAAGTGTAAAAACTAAATGTAAATTATATAACACCTCAGTCTTGTATACTTGGAAATAAATTCTCAATTTTGTACCCTTCAGTTATTAAAACATTCTTGCTACCAAAAAACTCACATTTGTTATATCTTATGCCTATTTCTTATCTCTTAGTCTGACCATATTTTATTCAAATGGGTAGGCAGGCCTTCTATACTACTCAAAATTTTATTAACATGATTATTATCATCCTCTACAATTTTTATACATGTACCTACTTTTCAACTTGTAAACACTTGTGTTGTATCCAGATGACTATGTTGACACCAGTCTCTTGTGCCTAACTTTGTGTCTAATACCCTAAAGTCATAAAATTTACAAATGAAACATATCCCTATGGTTGGAATAAGTTATTTAACATGATATATTTCTAAAATAGATTGGTATATATACAATATCAACCCTCATTTATTCTACACCTAGCACATACCTAATAACTCATAACAAAACTTAATAAAAGCATTTAATCAAGCATTCAAGTGGGAAAAACTTCCCTATTATTTCCTATTTCAATATCACACATAGGAAAATCCATCAAAATGTCTAAAGTATTGAAGGATCATTTCATAAGCCATAATTTGTAAGTTATAAACTATGTCACTGCATATACTTGTTTATCATACATTGCATCTTGATACACACACAAGTTGAATGATAAAGGAGAAATACATAATTTAGAGGCCCTCTTCATAGTATTATATATGTAGGTAGTACCCATTGATATAGGGGTCTTTGGGAATATTAACACCATGTTATCATTAACCCATTTTTCCCATGGTCACACCAAAGGTAAAGAGCTAGGATTTGATCATTTGAAAAATAATGATATCTTGTGTGTGAGATCTGAACACATTAGAGCAAAGGAAAAATAAAACCTAAAAGGTTCTAGGTGGTTTCAATAATATCCAACCAATATTATATAATGGAGACATGCATCCAACTTAGATATTAGCATCAATGCAACCATGCAAATTTGATCCAAGCATTTGAGACCAAAAAATGCACATTTCTAGAATTTGATGATTGATCTAGATTCTAAATATTGTCTACTTATATTGTGTTTTAGCCTAGATCTACATGCACACAATAAACTAAGTACTCTTATTTATAATATATTTAAATATCAATAAATAATTATACTTTCTATTTTTCCCAGTATTATAAATTCATAACATTGTTTATCTAAGTTTGAAAATTAATTGGCCTTATAAATATTTGTTTATCACCTTTGTGCTTATTCATTTCTATATTTTTAACCATATACAATATTGAACCATATCAATTTAGGGTTAAATACTTGGTGAACCTAACCTATGATATATCTTGTCGCATAAGTATTCCATAATTTATGCCCTTCATTTTTTTACTTAATTTTTGTTTACTTTATTTATTTTAGCATGAATGATATCTATTATTTTGATGACTATACTTATGAAAATATACAACTATCTATTAAGAAAGGATTAAAAACTGATTATATTTTGCTTTTTCCCAATTCCCAAACACATCATCTTAGATATTTATATGGTGGTATATACAATCCATTTAACTAGGTCCTTGACACAACCATCCTAAGAGATGAGGTAAACAATCTTAAGGAAGATATACAACCTTTTCAATTACCTTATATAACTAGATTGAGTATACATTATTAAAATGTTCCTTCATTTGGTCATGATATCTTTGTAAAATCTATAAGGATATAATGGTTGAGTTAAAACTTATTCAAAAATGAGATTTTATTGTAAGAAAATTGACTCAAATTGTTATCATTCCACATTTACAAACAATGTCTTTCTTATTGAGTGTGATAATTCACTTTTTTCTTCATTTGATAATGAAAATTCTCAAAGTGTAAATAAAGACATCATGTATTCTTTACATGATAACATTCATCCACAATGAAGAAGTGTGCATTACAAACTTAAAGTGGAAAAAGCCCCCAATGTTCAAAAATAATCTCCTCTACTAAATACACCTCAAATTCTAATTGTTATATCATTACAAAAAGTGGATGATTTATCAAAGGATACACTAAAAGTCCCAAAATTTTAAGATTTATTACCATTACCAAAATATCCTAAATTTAGTGATGTTGAACTCACACTTGTTATTCATGACGATGATAATACTAATATTCCTAAATTTAGAATAGGTGGTGGAATAGAACCAATGATAGCACCTTTGTCAAAACCCACCATCCCTAGTGTTAATACCATATCCATGATGAGTGTTTTTAGAGAGATTAAAAGACAATTTTATATACTTCAAATTCAAATGGCCCACCATAATGACAACACAAATATTACCCCATTCCATAATTAACCAATTTAACAATGTGTACTTGACTATGCTTATCCACCAAGTTTTATACTACAATAATTACCATTTTTTTTCTCATCATAAAAATCCATTTGAGCACATGATTAAGTTTATACATTATTTTGTTTGATGGACAAAATATGATAAACTATTTATAAAATCCTTTCAAATGATTATCACTGATGAAACTCACAAGTAGTTATATAGCTTACCTAAAGGGTCATTAAATACTTTTTCATAGTTAAAATATGAATTCTTTTTAGATTTCAACATTCACAAGGTACCTAGACTTACATTAGAACATTTGCACAATTTCAAACAACATGATGATGAATCCGTTCAAAATTTTGATATTCAATTAAAAATTATATCATGTTCTTCAGAATTTAGACCCTTATATTTTTAATTACAATTCATATTTAGTTAAGGTATTAGTTTCCTATTAAGCAAAAGAGAATTACATAAATAATATTAATCATTCACCTAATTATACTCAGATGTTCATAGATATGTGTTGTTCATGATAACACATACAAAAAAAGTTAACATATCTCTTTCCAAATGCAAAATTTTTATTAAAAATATAAATGAGGAAGATAAGGTATGAAATGAACATTATGAGAAAATGTGTGGTGTTCATCACAATTATATGGAATTTTTACAATCATTACTAAATATGGGACCAATACAAGATACAAATCCATAAAAACATCCTCCAATTGCACAAATAAAAAATAATCCATGCCAAAAAAATATAATAATAAAATTATTCATGGGTGATGATTACTTTGGCATAACCATGTTTATCCTACACAAATAAAAACTAGTTGCAATGTAAGATGACTAAAACAACTTGGATTTGATTAAAAAGACTTACAACAAAAAGGAATTTGGAAAGATTCATTGGGAAACATAAAAATACCAATTTATTTTGGTCCTAAATTGATTCAAACAATGGTTTGGGTTATGCCATAAAAATATCAATATGCATTCATAGTAAGATCCCTTTGGTTATACCAAATGGAAGAAAAACTAACCAAAATCAACAAGGTATCTTGTTTTCTTATGAGGTAATATTGATCCAGATTCTACATGATGACAATCATTCTTATAATTCACAAGTAAATTATGAGTATAAATATTCTATGTAATTTTTTAACCTATCTAACCATGAACCAAATAATGAAAATGATCCAACCTAAGGTTGAACATATCAAATATTACCAAGATACCAAAAAAAATAAAAAATTGAAAAATCCAAAAATATTTTCAGCTTTTACATGTTCTATTAGATCCTTAGCATATATGTTGTTAGATCCATGTTGGTATATAAAATATAATATATTTTTATATAAATGTGTTTCAAGCATATTTTAAGAGTGATATAAGCATACCCAAGCACATTATTTATGTACTATCAGATGTTGGGCCTTCCCTCTACTCATGTCATTTAGACATTGGGGAGGATTTGCTTCTTTGATCAAGACACATCTAGGTTATATCATTCTATGATCATTTTCCATTATCATGTTTGAAACTATATACTTACACATGACTTTATCCATGATTATATATTTTTTAGTGTGCTTGATATGTTATGTACATAATATTATTTGCTAAAACATATATCCAAGAGTTATTATGACATGTCTATATTGGTTTCTTATGTTCCATGATTTCTATTTATGCACTTCTTTGAGTGTCTTGGATTTAATTACATTTCTTGTTTGATTATTTAAATATTCTCCATTTATTTTGGCTATCATATTTATGTTTTCCTATTGTGACATTTGCATATGTAATAATTTTTTGTATGTAGACATTTGAATATGTCATTTCTTGATTTATGGACATTTAAGTAAGTCATGTACATTAGATTGTGCATCATTTGAATATGACCATTCTTTGAGGTCTCTTTGGACCATTGTATTTTGATTTTCTTTTGAATTATCTTGTGTGTGTGTGTGTGTGTGTGTGTGTGTGTGTGTGTGTGTGATTGATTTCTTGTTGAGATTGTATTTTTATTGTTTATATGTTGTGATTAACATCATGCATCATAGGACTTAATGTGATCACATACTATGTAACTCACTGCTACATATACCTAGGCATGCTACTCCTATATGTTACATTATACATTCACATATTATACAATTATATTATCCATTTTAGCTAAGGTGACTACTAGTTTATAATTCCCCTCACCTCTAAAGTGGGGCATATCAATGTGGGAATGGTAAAAAGGCATAAATTACACACTTATTCAATACTTATTATCTTCATATTACATTCAGGGAATGTTATGGAAGTATGTTATCCACACTAATACTAGTTCTCAGTTTTAGATCTTAGTGGGGCAATGCCATGAGAACATGTCTTCCACACTTTCATAATTTTAAAATTGGCTAAAATTGCACAATTATATGATTTAGATAAAAAATTATGGGAGAATTATATACATTAGTAACATTGTTATAACTAGGTTTCATCTTGAGACATATATTATGTACATATGCCATGAAAAATAGCATCTTAAATTTTAAATCAAATCAACTTTAATATTTTAAATAATTCTATGAAATTTAACCTACACCAATATGGAATTTTATGGATTATTATTGAGATAATATAATAAAATATTTATTTCACCATTTTCAATGTTGAGGTTATTACATCACTCAATATGACCAAGCTTATAGCATAGAGAGATCAAATCATCCAATTGCACTAGATTTATAGTGTGAATTAACTTGGATTACTCACACTTACTAGGTTATGACTATGATTGGGTGAATTGGATTACTCACCTTTTCTCCAAGGTTTTGGTAACATTTCTCTCCAATATTTATATATATTTTCACTTTTATGTTTTACTATTGTCCTAAGCTCAACTCCTAAGCTCAGCTCCAAATCTTTAAAATAAAACATTTCTTCAAATCAAATTGCCAAATCCAAGATGGTTATACTAATACACAGGTGTAATCTTATCATTACTCTCTTTAATTTCAAACATTTAAAATTATTTAAATTCTATATTAATTCCCTATTCTTTCCTATTTCAATATCAGATGTAGGGATAACCCATATGCAGGTTTGAAGTAATGAAGGATCATTCCATGAACTATATTTTCTATATTACAAGATAAGTCATTTTATGTAATTTCTTATCACACATTACATCTCAATACACATATAAGCCAACATGTAGGGGATACATACATAATTTTAATGCCATATTCAAAGTATTAGCTATGTAGGCAGTGTTAATTAATAGAGGGGTCCTTGGGGTAGATGGGAACCATGTGCCCACTAACCCATTTTTTCCACAGTAACTCCGAGAGTTAAAATATAGGGTTTGATCATTTGAAAAAGAGTGATAACCCATGCATGAGATATGAAAACATCAGAGCAAAGGTGATAGAGAAACTAGAAGGTTCCATATCATCACACTTAGATCTATTCAATATTTTATACTAAACATCTATATCCAACTCAAACAGTAGTATTAAAGTAACCATTTAGATCTAGTGCAAGAATTTGAGGCCACATAATGTAAATTTCTATAATTTGATGATTGATCCATAATCTAGATCCAGTCTACTACCAACCTATTTTGGACCAAATTTGCATGCACATGGTAAACTAAATAAGTACTCTTGTTTCTAACTTATTATAACATCATTGAATAGTTTTACTTTCTATTTTTAGCATATCTCAATATTATAAATTTATAACATTATTTATCTAATTTTGAAAATTAATTAGCCTACTAAAGATCTATTTATCATCCTTGTGATTATTCATTTATATATTATTAACCATATACTATATTGATCCATCTTAATTTAGGGTTAATATACAAAATTACTCTTAAAATTTTTTAATAGCATTGATGAATAAGAAAAATAGAGAGCTTAAAATATAAATAATGTGATTCATGATTGGTCAGACATCTATTAGATTTAGTAAAGTAATTATGATCCACCTAAGAACATAAATAGGTTTAATAATAGAGTACCCATCTAGTATTATACCTTCAAAGGTCGTTAGTTTTATATTATATGCCTAAATAGGAGACTTGTGAAATTTAAATTGGTTTGTGATGGTTAAAATTTATTTTTGATACTTATTTATAGTGAAAATTTTATGAGGGATGTTGACTTACCTTATTTAGTCTCATATTAGTTGTGGTTAATGATTATTAACAAACACAAATAAATATGATTGTTTTTATTTCAATAGATACAATGATGGATATTTTGATATACATGATTTAGAGGATGATAAGATTAATTATATTATTACCAATGAGATGTCTTTGACTCCTATGTGTTACCAATGAAATTTTTCCATAATGATGTGAAGTGCTTGAACTCCCTTAAACCTATGTTGTGACTTCACATAATAAAATGTTTTATGAATTAATTAAATGTTTCCATCACCTTGATAAACACCTATGTTTACGTGTAATTGAAACCCATTTATTAAACCCCTCCCTCTACCCCCACTTGCATTGATGTGTTTATGTACTAAAATTTTGAAAACAACATTTTATCTCTAATCAATAGTATTGTGTATGATTGTGATGTGGATGTCTTAGTTATAAATGTTAGCTGTGTTATGTATCCCTATTATACCCTTGCTAATGTAAACAAACTCATGACATATATTTTACTATCACACCCAAGTGACATTATTAAGTACTGTGAATTTTTTGTTGGGGATCAACCAATAATTTGATTACACTTATGAAAGCAATAAACACGGAATTAAATCAGAATGATAAGTAACTAGAATGATAAATAGCAAAGAACAAGAGATACAAGAAACCACCCTAAAAACTTGTATTAAACTCTTTACAAAAGGAATACAATTGAAGAAACTTCTTTCTTCCACACCTCTCTCAGATGTACAGATCTCTCTGTAGATCTCTTTCCCTCAAGAGCTCTCTCTCTCAAGTACAATCAACTCCAACAACCTAGAATGATTCAATTATGTATTGTTCTTCAACATTACATTACACTACAATAAGCTAAGAAGATCTATCCTAATATAGAATTAGCAAACTTGAGCATGCATTTACAACCAACAGTTATGCCTCTTAAACAAGGGCTCTAAAAATAGTCTTATTAATAATAGAGACACAGACTTAAGACTATGACTTAATCTCATCATGCAATCACTCAGTTCTATCCTTGGAAATAGCTTTCTGGATGCACAGGTAACCGATGCCAATTCTTGCCTGCTTGCCTATGACTGACGTCAGCTGATCCCCTACCGATGCCGGCATCTCCTGAACTGCTCCTGACTGACATCGATCACTCCTAATCGACGTTGGTGACTGTGTAACTACTAAAACTATATAATCCACTCCTTGGTGAAGCTTTTAGGCTCTACACCTTAACAATCTCCCGCTTGGAGATAAATAGCTGCACCAGTACCTGTACAACAACATCTTCTAGCTCCTCCATCTTCAACTCAATCATGAAGACCAAGAGAAGTTGAATGAAGATTCAACTTCTCCTTTGTAATCAGCTTGGTTAACATATCCGCAAGATTCTTATCAATATGGATCTTCTCCAGCTTCAACTCACCATCTTCCAATACCTGTCATATGAAGTGGTACCTAAGCTATATGTGCTTTGTTCTTGAATGAAAGGCTGAATTCTTAGCCAAATGGATTGCACTCTGACTGTCACTATACAATTTGCAACTCTCTTACTCCCTTCCAAGCTCTTCCATGAACCATGTCATCCATATCATCTCTTTGCTAGCCTCTATGACTACAATATACTCTGCTTCTGTAGTTGACAAGGCAATAACCTTCTGCAACTTTGATATCTAGCTAACTGCCATTCCACCTATAGGGAAAACATATCCTTGGTGCTCCTCCTACCATCCAAATCACCTGCCATATCTGAATCTACATAACCATGTAGAGAAGTATCTGAACCTCCATAGCAAAAATGCCTACTGCTAGTTCCTCTTAGATATTTAAGGATCCACTGAACTGCTTTCCAATGTTCCTTTCTTGGATTGGCCATATACTTACTTACAACTCCCACTGCTTGGGTGATATCCGGTCTAGTACACACCATTACATACATTAAACTCCCTACTGTGGAAGAATATGGAACTCTACTCATGTACTCTACCTCATCATGTGAATTAGGACATTATTCTTTACTCAACTTAAAATGTCCAGCCAAAGGTGTGCTTACCAATTTTGCATCCTGCATATTGAACTGTTTCAACACCTTGTTCACATAATCCTCTTGAGACAAAATCAACTTGTGATTTTTCCTATCTCTCTTAATGCTCATGCCAAGGATTTTCTTTGCTGCTCCCAAATCCTTCATGGCAAACATTTGAGCTAATTTCACCTTAAGCTCAGAGATATCCTACATGTGTGATCCTGTAACTAGCATATCATCTACATACAACAACATAATAATATATCTACCATTATCCAATCTCTTAAAATACACATAATGGTCAGATTGACACCTACTGTAGCCATGCTCAGTCATAAACCTGTCAAATCTCAAATACCACTATCTAGGAGCTTGTTTGAGGCCATACAAGCTTTTCTTCAATCTGTACACTAACTTCTCCTTACCTTTGACCTCAAAGCCTTTCGGCTATTCCATATATATTTCTTCATCCAAATCTCCATGAAGAAACATTGTCTTAACATCAAGCTACTCAAGATGCAAATCCTCAATAGCAACCAAAGACAATACAACCCGTATAGAAGTCATTTTAACAATAGGAGAAAAAATCTCACCAAAATCAATACCTAGATTTTGTGTAAATCCTTTCACTACCAACCTGGCCTTATATCTCATCTGTCTATTCTCACCTTCCTTCAATCTGTAGGTCCATCTATTCTTCAGTGTCTTCTTACCAGCTGGCAACTCAACCAACTCCCATGTTTGGTTCTCTCTCAAGGACTCCATCTCCTCAACCATGCCACACTCCCACTAACCCTTGGACTCCACCTGTATTGCTTCTTCAAAACTCTCTAGTTCTCCACCATTAGTTCACAATAAATAGAATAATGAAGGAGAATATCTAATTGGAGGCTTACTTACCCTTTTTGACCTCCTGATGGGCGTCTGAGACTCGTTCACAACACGCTGTCCACCCAAATTCTTTGATAGTGATCGACCTCGATCACCTCCAAGCCTGTAACTAGCCAACATCGATTCTCCTTGGCTGACATCGGTGCCTATCCTATCGATGTTAGTCTCTGTATGACTGACATCAGTTTCTGTTCTGTCGATGTTGATTCTTTCCTGGCTGATGTCGATCTCTGTGTTTTCCTGTAAGTGATTATTTCTTTTTCTTGTGAGCTCATTTTAGACCGTCACCTCGTCTAATTCTCCATTGATCTACCCAGATTGATTTAGCTTCTTCAACTGATCACTATACATCACTTTTTCATTAAAAACAACATCACGGCTCCTAATTATCTTGTTAGTTCCTAGATTCCAAAATCTGAAACCTAAATCATTAGAGCCATAGCCAATAAATGTGCACCTCATAGACTTAGCATCCAACTTCTTTCTATTTTCCTTATCAACGTGTACAAAGGCTTCACAACCAAAAACTTTGAGGAATGAGAGATCTACCTTTTTACCTATCCATGCCTCTTCTAGAATTCCACCATCCAGAGCTGTAGAGGATCCTCTGTTAATTAGGTACACTGTAGTGTCAACAGCTTCTGCCCAAAACTCTAAGGGCAAGCCAGCATGCAATCTCATACATCTTGCACACTCCATGATTGTTCTATTCATCCTTTCAGCAATTCCATTTTGTTAAGGTGTCCTTGGAACCATCCTTTGCCTGTGGATTCCATACATATAGCAATACCAATTGAACTTATAGCTGCAAAACTCACCACCATTGTCAGATCTCAGGCACTTTAATCTTCTGCCTGTTTCATTCTCAACCATAGCTTTCCAAATATTAAAAGTCTCAAATACATCAAATTACTTCTTAATACAATAGATCCATACCTTTCTTATAGCATCATCTATGAATGAAACATAGTACTGTGATCCTCCAATAGAAGCTACCTGAGCCGGTCCCCACACATCTGTGTGAACAAGCTGTAACTTATGCTTTTTCTTTGTTGACCCAGTCTTGAGAAAACTCACTCTCTTCTGTTTCCCAAAAACACAGTGCTCACAAAAATCCAAATCTATGCTTTTCAAATCTGAAAGCTTACCTTTAGACTTAAGAATTGACATTCTCTTCTCACTCATGTGGCTAAGCCTTGAGTGCCACAATTTTGCATCCACATTTGAAGTAGATAATACAGAAGGAGAATTGTTAGTAACATAATTACATAAATAGAGAGTACCTACTCTCTTACCTCTAGCCATAACAAGTGCACCCTTGGTCACCTTCCAAGATTCAGTTGTGAGAGTTATTGTACAACCCTCATCCCCTAACTTTCCTGCAGAAATCAAATTCCTCTTCAAGCTAGGAACATGCATAACATCTCTCAACTCCCATGTGCTGCCATTCTACATTTTTAGCTGCACTTTACCTTTTCCAATAATTTTACAAGGCTCATCATCCCCTAAATACACTATTCCAAAATCTCCATGGATATAGTCACTAAAATATTCTCTATTAAGGGTAGCATGAAAAGATGCACTAGAATATAACACCCAAGATTCTATATTATTATGCAAAGAGAATATTAAAGCATCTTGTGCAATACCTACAACCTTTGCTTCTTCCTTTCCTTCGTGTTGATTATCCTCCTTAGGCTTTGACCAGCAATCTCTGCTTATGTGCCCCATCTTTCCACAATTCTAGCATTGTGGCTTCCTGCCATTTCTAGATTTGGATCTACCTCTCACCTTAGACTTAGACCTTGATCTCCTCTTGCTCTTTTATTTTTGCCTTCCCCTACTCTCAAAACTTAAAGTGTTCCCAGATGTTTCCTCTATGCTTTTCTTGCGAATTTTCTCATTCAAGATAACACTAACAACATCCTCTACTTTTAAAATGTTTGAAGTAGATGCAGTATTAGTAACTGCCATTACTAAGCTATGCTAGCTTTTAGGCAAAGAACATAATATTAAAAGAGCTTTAATTTCATCATCAAATACAATTTTGACTAAACTTAATTGATTTACAATACCATGGAAATCATTCAGGTGATTAGATACAGATCCACCTTCCTGCATACGCAAATTAAATAACTGCTTCATAAGATATACCTTATTTGAAGATGAGGGTTTTTCATACAAATTTGCTAAAGTAGTCATTAACTCTATCATAGACTTTGCCTATGATAAATTAGATACCACAGTAGATGCTAGACTCAGTCTTATAGACCCCAGAGCCTTTCTATCAAGAACTTCCCATTCTTCATCATCCATGTCTGTGGGCTTCTTTGCAATCCCACCTAACGGTAAGTATAGATCTTTATGATACAGATAGTCCTCTATCTGCATTTTCCAATGTTGATAATTTTTTCCATTAAACTTCTCCATTCTCAGCTTACTTTCGTCTGCCATTACTTCTCCCACTCAAACAAAAATCTCTGCAGAAACCCCTATGAGTAACCTATAATCAATACACACTACATAGATTTGAACCACCTGTTAGTGAACCTAAGCTCTGATAGCACTTGTTGGATATCAAGCTCTGAACCTACAACCAAGGCTCTGATACCACTTGTTGGTATCAATCTCTAAAACCTGCAACCAAGCTCTGATACCACTTGTTGGGGATTAACCAACAATTTGATTACACTTATGAAAGCAATAAATGCAGAATTAAATCAGAATGATAAGTAACTAGAATGATAAATAGCAAAGAATAAGAGATACAAGAAACCACCCTAAAAACTTGTATTAAAATCTTTACAAAAAGAATATAATTAAAGAAACTTCTTTCTTTCACACCTCTCTCAGACGTACAGATCTCTCTCTAGATCTCTTTCCCTCAAGAGCTCTCTCTCTCAAGTACAATCAACTCCAACAACCTGGAATGATTCAATTCTGTACTATTCTTCAACATTACATTACACTACAATAAGCTAAGAAGATCTATCCTAATATAGAATTAGGAAACTTGAGCATGCATTTACAACAAATAGTTATGCCTCTTGAACAAGGGCTCTAAAAATAGTCTTACTAATAATAGAGATGCAGACTTAAGACTATGACTTAATCTCATCATGCAAACACTCGGTTCTATCCTCAAAAATAGCTTTCTGGATGCATAGGTAACTGATGGCAGTTCCTACCTACTTGCCTGTGACCAACGTCAACCGATCCCCTACCAACGCCGGTGTCTCCTGAACTGCTCTTGACCGATGTCGGTCGCTCCTGACCGACGCTGGTGATTGTGTAACTGTTGCAACTCTCCAATCTACTCCTTGGTGAAGCTTTTAGGCTCCACACCTTAACATTTTTTCCTTTTAACCTAACCATGTGATAAACACCCTATGTTTTAGCCTTATGAACCTTGTTTTGGAGGCATATAACAGATGATGTTACAATTGTATTTATCTTACCTTAGGGAGTTAATCAAGGATTATATTTTTACTTCCCCCTTGAGTGGACTCTTAGCTTGATATAATGTGAAATTTGAAATATTGATGTGTTGAAAATTATTTATTTATTTATTTTTCAATTTAGAGATGATTTCAAAACAAGCACTTTTTGTTTGCTTGAATTTAATTTTTTTATGAAGTTATTTTATCGAATCTAAGTAGTTTTGATTATAATTTCAATGTTGCTGATGACAATCCCCTATATCCACTTGGTTCTTGATTTATTAAATTATATTTATTATTTTATTTGATATTTTATGCTTTTTATTTAAATTACTCCTTTTTGGTTTCTTAACATTTGATCTCTTTAAGCTACTGGACTAATGAAATTTGAGGTTTTTCTTATTTGAATAATTGTTGGTTTCATGTATGACATAATATGGAAATTATAATCTTGATGCATGTATGGGGAAGAATAAATATCTTGGAATATATCTATAGGGTGTGATGGACAAGCTTATGATGAAAATTCTTTAGCTCATCCTCTCGCCCACTAGATGTGGTGGTTTCATACATGATGTATTTAAAAATTTGACTTGGATGTTCTAAGGGGGATTTATCGGCCAGTATAAGGAGGATTTTATTTGGAGGTCTAATGAAGAATTCTTACAAGTTTTGGAATGAATATTTTATTTCGAGGTCTAAGGATATTTTTCACTTCAAATATTCAATAAGCACTCTTCCACTTCAACATAATGGCATTGTTCTATTCAGATAGCACTTATTCTTACACAGTGAGTTTTTATATGAAATAACAATCAATTTTATTCAATATGGCATCATAGTGGGATCTTAATTATATCACATGTGAACTACTTATCATAGTCATTTAGAATCAAATAATTCTTGAGACTTCAAACAATTATGACAAATTTTAGATGGCAGTGTGATACTATGAAAGCTACATGAATTTTTTTTAATAACTATTGGATTTAAACCTAAAGAATAAATATTAAATTTTAACTTAAGAGATTGTTTAAAGACATAAATATGAAAATAATGACTAAATTAGATAATTTAAACATTTTTAAAAGATAAAAGATGATTAAGTTATTTAAGAAGAAAACTATGTGGGGTATATGAAATATTTCTTGACAAATTTAAATATATTTTAATTTTTAAAAGGATATTAGGATAATAAAGCAGTGTGTTATCTTTATATATTATAAACATATTAAATATGAGATTATTATCATAAATCTTTCCTACTTGAGCTATGACTTAGTGAAGTGCTTATGTTTTTACTTTTGTAATGTATGTTTTGGCATCAAGGATGATGTTTTGTAAGAGGGGGAGAATGTAATAACCCCTATGTGGAACCCCTATGCCCTAGTAACCTTGTCATGTTTTATTTGTGTGGAAATTATATAGATGTGTATAAATTCAAATTTTATTCCCTCCCTCATTTGAAACTTCATTTGTTGTAATACAATTAGAATTTTTTTAACTACTAAATCTTAAATCAATAAATATAATATTTAAATACTTTTTTTTTTGGAATAATTATATAATTTAACTTATTGGGTAACTTGTGTCTAACCTCTCTAATAAGGCTAATGTATATATTGGGTAGGGTTTTTAGATTTTCAACTTGAGGAGTGTAGAAAGGGCAATGTAAGAGAAATTATTGTGGAGTGTAGAAGACGCTTTCACCTTTTTAGATAAAAACAAGGTGGGTTGATTTATAAAGTAATCCCACATGGAATTTTCAGGTCATGAAAGTAGAGTTATGGGTATTTTAAGAAAACAAGTGACCCATGTAAGAGATAATAACCTTTTATTTAATGAGTTAGGTGGAAATTTTTTGGAAAAAGACGTTTGGGCTCCATTTTTATTATCTAATCTTAGCTTTATTTTGGATATTAATTTTGAGTCAAAGGAGGAGGTTAGAGTGGAGAGAAGAAGATTGGGAGGAGATTGGAAGAAAATAAGGTTTAGAGGTAGGACTCCTCTCCATATTATTTTTGTTGTTTGGAAATGATTAAAAAGTTGATAAATTTTATCTCTTTCTTTGTGTCTTCCCTTTGGTAAATTACTAGTTGAAGGAATTAATTGTTCTAATCCTCTCCTCTTTTATTTTTATTAGATATCTTAGAAACCCATACTTGAATTCTATTAGTAAATTAATCTTATTTTATATATGCATTGTGTGTGTTTGAAATAAATTGGTTTTAGAAATAAAAATTAAATGAAATAGAAAGGATGAATATGGGGGTTTTTGTATATATGATATTAAATTCATGGTAAATTATAAAATGTATATGACTATGTTTTGAGGGGATATCTATATATACATTAAATATATAAACATTTACATTATGGGTTTATTTTGTTTCAAAAACAAGGGGGCGTGGGGGTTTAAGCATATGTTTTGTGAACTTATATACACATTTTCAAATGTATATACATACATAAATTAATGCATGCATAATAAAATAAATAATTAAATCTTAAAATAATAATAAGATCAAAATACTTACAAGTGTCTTTTATTTAAAAATAATAATTGAATGAGTGGTGGTTGGCCAAGACTATGGTAGTCTAGGCCAAATGGCTACATAATGATAGTCACCATGGGGGTGGGTAGTTATTTCCAACCCTAGGGTTTGAGCATTATCCACAACTGGCATATGGATCCAGCCACAATTTTTTTAAATGTATTATTTATTTTATATACAAATTTTTTGTTTATATATAAATATATATATATATATATATATATATATATATAATAGAATCATTCATAAGTACATATATACATATGTATATACAATAATGTATCTATATATGTATATAATTTCATATATACATAATTATAAGATGTGAAGTATATTAAAATATATATATGCATGTGTATATATACACATATGTGTGTGTATGATTATATATTATTGTGTATGAAACTGAAATTAGGAAAATATGATTTTCTTTTGACATGTTTTATTAAAGACATGTTATGGACCTATATGGATCCTAATTATAAAAAAAACCCCAAAAATTATTTAGAATGATTATCAGAGTCTAAAAAACATTGCATATGGGCTCACCACATGACTTAGTGATGTAAAACTAACTCACTTGATCATGTACTAGCATGTAGGAAACCAAAATGCAATAAGATGACAAGAATATATATCTAGGGTTAATAAACCACTAGAGTGTCCTATAGGTGGTATGTTACCTAAAAGGGGTGTATAGATTGAGGTGTATCAACATATGGGTGCCCAATGATAAGCTCTAAACTTTATATAGGCTACCCAGTAAGATGTTTACATTCCTTTGTCCTTGGTTAAGTATCCAAACCTTCTAAGGATTTGGGTTTGGAGATTTGATAGATAATAGCCTCCACTTTGATGGAAATACAAGACATTATCTTATAATATAGTTGAGGTTTTAGAGAAAGCTTCCCTAATTCTAAACTGTAATAAGCCCATCATCAAAATAAAGAACAATAATCCATAATCCCTAATAGATTCACTTGTGCATTCATTATCACCTCTATAGGTTTTCATGGATAATTAACAACCAATTAAGAGGAACATCATAGGTATGAACATTAACATTCATGACCACCAACCATCATATAAATAAAACATCAAGACAAGGATTACACATTCATGAGAATAATCATTTGATACCAAACACTTCCAAGCATATTTATTATGCAAGACACTATTTAATTGACAACGATAAAAAATTCATAAAAACCACAATGCCAAGGTTACCTATCAACCAAGTGAGAAAATATTATGATGGATGATTAATATAGGGAGCATTGGGGATAAATTAGTAGTGTTACCCATTGAGTTAGCCATATTTGACTTATGGATCCTTTCATCACTTGTATATTTATTAAATAATTAATCAAATAACTTGACAATATACACAAAGTAAAGTAATTATTTATGTTAATGTTTCCACTACTTGGACACCAATTAACCACTTGATATATGATCAACTATGGGCTCAATTATAATGTCCATCCAACTGCTATATCAATGTGTAGATCAAAAAGAGTTTCTATATTTACTATATAGTTCCCATTTATAGAACATGATACAAGGGAATCCATACCACTTAACTTTAAAATATAAATAATAAAGTAACTCTATTATTCCAACTAGGAACTCTCCATAACATTAATACCTATTAATCAAGTTACAATATTGATCTGAGGGTTTATCCAATAATTGAAATTTCACCTATTTATATGCTCCATAAATTATTCAATAATAATGATCATAATTCCTAACATAGCTATACTTGTCGATAAGGCACAATCATGACATGAAATCTATATAGTCCTTTAATAATTAGCCAATACAAAAAATATGAACAAATGCATTATTTATAATGTTTATCAAGTTACACAAGTATAATAAACACCTATAATGATACTTAATGTCTAGATATTTGTTAAGACAAGCTAATATATATCCAACACTTATATAAATTGACTATCTTTATTGCATTGCTTTATTGAATATAAAGGCACACAATATTAAGGCCACCAAGTTGTGATTTCTAGGTTTTTAGATAATAAGGATAGACATCAGGCCACAACATGAATTATATGAATAAGGATGTAATAATGATAAAAATACATCTAATCATGTAATGTATAATCCATTTACCAATACATCTACACTTTAACTCATTGATATATCTCAAATGTGTAATGGTCATAATTCCATTTTATTTCTAGCTTTTTACGAGTTAACTTGAGTCATCCAATATCTTTATGTAAGAATTTTAACTATTTCTAATTATTTTGAGAAATAAAATGCACCCAATGATAATTCATAATATCTAGAAGGGTTAATTATCAAATTCCAAGTTACTAGGGTTGAAAAGAATAATAATATTAAATACATGTTTCTATATGATTTTCACTTTCACATTCAAAGAACGAAATGAGAAACTAAGAGAGATGGTCTAAGGCTTGTATGTACCTGGATGAAGTCTGCGCACCGTTATCCAGACGTCATGAGAACTCCTCTTTGGTTGTGGAGGATGACACCTACAGAAGAAAGAGACTAAAAAAAAGAAGGCGTTAGATGAGGAGATGGTGGGTTGCCAAGCAAAAGCTTGATCCCAAAAGTACAAAGACTTCCTTGAGGGATGTCAACCCACTGATTGATAAAAGTAATGTCTGATAAAAGGAAGAATGATAAAAAGACTGAGATGATTAAAGACTGAAATAGAAATAGAAGCAAATGCTTACCTAAATGCTACTGTCAGCCTGGTCACAGTCACCCATGTCGGTTGGTCTACCGACGTCGGTTGTCAAGGTCTGCTGATGTTGGTTATCCTGCTGATGTCGGTGAAGGCAGTGGTCTCTGTGGCTAGTGTCGGTTGGGGCAGTAGTCTTTGGACGAGGTCTGGTCAGGGCTAGATGGGTTTATGGTCTGAGAAGGGCTTTGGGTCTGGTTTAATGCTCTGTACAGGGTCTGGGAAGAGTTGTAAGGATAATGGATAGAGTGTATGTTCTGAAAAGGAGGATAGACGTGATAAGGATATGGGAAGGCCTCTCAGCATTTTTGGGAGGGAGTCAAGTCTAGTCTAGCTGATAGTTTGGTCTGGGGGGTGATATTACTTAGAAGTAATAACTAAAAACATAATGAAAACACAGACAAAATACTTACCTGTGGCTTGCAGAAGGAGTGCTACTAGTGCTTGTCCCTGTTGTTGATGTAAAAGACTAATGCAGAGTCCCTACAGTTGTTGTAGCTGGTGTAGAAGCCTTATGAGAGAGAGAGTGAGAGGTCTGGTGGATTGAAGATTGGGAGATTGGCTAATTGTTGAAGGTCAAAAGGCAGATGATTAAAGGTTGAAAGAGTGGATTAAGATTGAGAAACATGGATGTAAAGATCAAAAAATTGGATCCACACTCCCGAGGTAAAATGTAGTTATGAAGGAAACTGACACTGGAAATACCACCGATGTCCGTCGATAGTTGATCGATGTCGGTGGCTAGAAGGCAGGTAAAAAGGCTAAAAATAGCCTTTCATCCATTTTCCCAACTACCAAGTCAGCGGGTCAGGGTAAGAAATGGTTGAAGGTGAATTAATAGGTGTGGGAAATGAGTGGGATAAGGGAAATGGGGTCTTAAATCTTTTAAGACTTGGCAAGGGGTAGTGGAGGGGAAGTTGGAATAGGTCATAGGGTGATTAATGAGGGTATCCAAGGGCAAAGAATCCAAAGAGAGGAGAGGTGGCATGGGTGAGGTGGCAAGGGGAGAGAGAAAAGGGATTAATTTAAAATAGCTAATTATTTTAAATTAATAAGTGTATAGGGGTTAGGAGTGGTTAAGAGAAATGGGACAAAGGGGACCAAGGGGGGAGAGGACGAGAAGGATGACCAAGGGAGTAGACATGATTTTGGTGTCTACATTTGCCCCTTTTTGTCTTGTTGGTTGTTCTAGATGAATTGCAAGACAAAAATAGGAGTTAATTGCCCCAGGTATAGGATAAGGTTGATTTCATCTTGTTGGTTGTTCAAGTGAACTGCAAGACAAAAATAGGAGGTTGATTGCACCAGATGTGGGATTAGGTATTCCCCCTCAAAGTGGGAGTCGAGGGAAGGGAACCTAAAATCGAGTGCCAATTCGACAGAGAGTGGATGAAAATGGTGAAGATGGAGTGTGAATGCTGCAAAAGTCGTGATTGCGCGTATACCACTTCATGAGATGGTCAAGTCAAATTGTCATAGGTTAAGGGTCGAGGAGTGCTAAAATTGAAATAATTAGGCCCCAGCATTTGGTCATAGCTGATCAAGTCATTCAATCAAAGTTGAAGCTCTAATGGTCATCACGTTCTAGGTATCTCAAGCTTAGGAAGTGCTCCTGGAAACATGAAAATGTCACAAGTAGTGCGGATCAACCGGCTTGCGATCTTATACTTGTGAGGGTCAAAATGTGGTCTGCGGACAATTTGGCTAACCATTCATGAGGTAGCATACATGCAAAAACAACCAAGGCAATGTTGGTCTTGGAAGTGGTCGTAGTCGAAGGAGATAATCATGATCTCCATGGTCATTGGTCGAGGCAGGTCGAGATAGATAGATGGTCGAATGAATGGTCAGAGGAAAGAATGTGGCTGAGCTAACCTCAAAAGACTAAGTGCTACCTACATAGCCCCTGTTGAAGGGCCTCAGGCCAATGTAGTTCTCCCAAAAAGGGAGGAAGAGGGTCGAAGTTATGGATTAGTCTTGGTCGAGGTCAAGGTCATGGTCAAAAGGAGGATAGGGTTTGTCCATCAGGGAGATGAACAAATGAGGGTGGTCGAGCTAACCCCAAGAGACATCATGTCATCTAAGTGCTGCCTACATAGCTCTAGTCTTAGGGCCTCAGACCAATGTAGTTCAGATAGAGGGGTCAAAGAGGTCGATAGGTTGGTTTGGTCATGTGTCAAAATGATGAAGATAAGATGATGTCACAGTCTTTTCCAAATGGTGTATTCTGTAACATTGGTCAAGGTTTTTCATCCCTAGCAATTATCCATATTAGGTGATGGATGTATGCTAAAAATGAATTGAGGTCTATTTATGCTTCAGCAAGTAATGGTTTATGCTTAACATAAATTGTGTAGTCCATAGTTTCCATGTGTATTGGTGTCCATAGAAACTAGTGTGAATAGGCTATGTGAGTGGTCTAAAAAGAGTCAGGTTGAGTTGATTTGGTTTGACAATTGATGTGGTTGAAATGTGACCAAAATGTAAAGGAAGTGAAAATCATATTCGCCCTTTCATTGACAAGGACTAGAATGACAGCATAGACAGGGGTTGTTAGAATAAAGAGCCCCATTCATGCGTTATGTCGTTGACTATGGTTGTGTTAGAGCGGTAATCAAATCACTTTGACATTAAAGTGAGCTTGAAGTCCCTTGAGTAGGTATTATGATAGGTTGAATATGTGATATGAGAGGATGGGGTAACCCTTTTTGTGGTAGGAAGAACCTTGCCCCTTTTATAGGTGACCCAAGAACGACTATAGGCATGTCCATGACTTAAGAGTTTGTCAGTCATTTTTTTTTAATGATGGTGGACTGATCAATGCGAGAAGTCCATGTAGGGATGTCATTTGCTTTGTGGTCATATATGTGAAGCTGATCGATGCGGGAAGCTTCAGAAAGAGTGTTGTCTGTAGCAATATTTAGTCATAGCCATCTTTTGAGGGAGTGGTCTATATTTTTGCTTTAAATGCTCTTGATATGACTTTGGCCTAGCTATCCTTCAAGGGAGCAGTCTAGTAATACAATAATTATGTAGCTGTCCTTCGAGGGAGTAGTCTACATTTAGAGTTTAATGACCTTTGATATGATAGGTATCCCATTTTTGATATGTTTTGTTGATTGAAGTTTTGCCATAGATGAGCCTCTAGAGGTTTAAGGGTTCCCTTTTATTATGACAAAGCATTACTACTTGACAAAAGGGTTGACGAGTGTTGGGAAATAGGGTTGAAAGGAATAGGGATGACAATGACAAGGGGTTACTCAAGGGATGAGCTCAAGTAAAACGTTAAGTGATTGAGTACTCGACTAATAGTAGAATGGTCATAGATGCAAGGCATAAAAGGGCTCAAGTTCTGATAAGTCCCTAGGCCATGCTTGTGCATTATGATAAGGTCTGAGTTAATTAGGAGCAGATTTGCCCCATTTGCCTCTTTCCAAATTGGTCACGTGTTGATTGATGTTATATGTGAAGTTGGTTGATATATTGTTGAATTGTTTGGTCAATGATTGGTTGATGTTTGTTGATATTTGATCGATGGTTGGGTTGAATGTTTAGTCAAAGATAGGTTGAGATTGGTATTTGGTCGAGGTCGGGTCAAATGTTTGTTTGGTCGATGTATGGTTGAGGCTTGGTTGAGGCCTAGTCAAGGTTTAGGATTAAAAGAGCGATTGATTTTTGGTCGAGACTGGGTTGAAAGGTTGGTCGAGGCTTGGATGAATGTTGAATTCCCCTAGTGGCTAGGGAGAATGTTTGATAGATTGGTTAAGGTCGGTTGAGGCTTGGTCGGTTGAGGTTAAAGGTGGCAAAGGGACCATAGTTTGGTGTGGAGATCCTGATTTAGGTGATGAGGTTTGAGAATCTTGGGTTGGTGTTAATGATTTGTCGAAGGGGTGGTCAAGAGGATATTTGATGAGAAGGGGATCCCTTTTTTGGTGTTGATGAATGACGGATTTAAGAGTGCAACAACGCTCAGTGTCATGTCCCAGTTTGTGATGATAGTGGCAAAATTTGGAGTTGTCGAACCAAGATGGTCTTGATCCGAGAGTTGATGAGTGGGGCAGTGTTGAAGGTTTATTGATAACATGGTCGAGAAGGAGGGTATCTTTCCCCATACATTAGCGAATGATAACCTTGAGGGCACAACAATGCTTGGTATCATGCCCAAGTGTGCAATGATATGCACAAATCTGAGTGTTGTCAAACCAGGGCAGTTTTGGTCTGAGAGATTGGTATGGTCTAAGAGGTGGGAGACTGATGTGAGAAGACTGCAACAATTGCCGTAACAGTGAGGTATAAGAACTTGCTAATGGGTCTGTGTGTCTTGTTGCAGTGGGGGCTGATGACTTTGGTTTGATAGGCATAAGAGGCATTGGTCGTACCATCATTTTCATGGGTGGTGTAGCCACATGTGTAGATGGCACTTTGGTGGTGATAGGTGTTGGATGCTTTAGAGGAAATGTATGTCTAATGGGTTGAGTGAGTAATGGAGGCAAGTTGCCTCTGTGAGATGTGGGAGTGGGAAGCACTCTTATTAAAGTGGAGGGATGCGGGCCCAAAATTGAAGGTAATGATGAAGGTGGGGAAGGAGTCCTTTGGTGTGGTTTAGTGGCCTTCTTTGGTTTGGTTTGAGGACCACCATTGTGTGAGGTGAGGTTAGATACGAGTTTGGGTTTAGATGTGGATGGTGGTGAGTGAGATGTAGCAATCTCAGGCAAAAGGCAAGAGGAAACCGTGACTGGGTCTTCCTCGATCGAAATGGGTGAAGAGACAGGGTCTTCTCTTAGTGGAGAAGAAATAAGAGAGTGTGGATCCTCAAGAGGGAAAAGGGTAGGGATGATGGTGCCTTCTACTTGTGCTTGAGGAGTAGGCAAGGTAGGGTCCTTCATTGGTAGGAGGAAAGATGAAGGTGGGGCTAATGGTATAGGTATAATCAAGGCATCCTCCAATATAAGAGAGGTCGATGGAGGACTAACAGGAGATGAAGATTCTTCTACCTGTGGAAGAGAAATAGGGGAAGAAGGGTCTTCCACCTATGAAGGAGGTTGGTCAGGGACAAGAGGTGAGACCGTGTTGACCGTGTGTATGTCATGCTCGTGAGAGGTATCAGCCATGGTCTGGACATTGTTTTGGGTAGGCAGATGATTAAGAAAGGGTTATTTGAAGATATCGATGTTTTGATTGGGTGGGGCATTTAGGTTGTCCAAGACAAGATCCCCCTTATCTAGCATGTCTTGAATGATGTTTTTAAAGGTTCGACAATTGTCGATGTCATGGCCTTGGATGCAGTGAAAGTGACAGAAGTCAGCCTCCCTATACCATGTAGGGAGGGCTTTTGAAGGGTCAAATTGAGGTGGTTGGATTGGAGGGAGATTGAGGACCCCCTGCTTGACAAGTTTTTTCCAAAATGGAAGCGTATGATTCTCTAAGTGGAGTGTATGAACGTTGGATGTACCATTGTTGGAAGTATTTGGTGATGCTTTGAGATGTTGAAGGTTGAGATTGATTAGTTGTTGTTGAGGATGGTGATCTAATGACCATAGTGTTGGCCACTCCTTTGGATTTAAAATTGGCAGAAGAAGGTCTAGAAGAAGAAGGGTTATTGGTTCTTGCATTAGTTTTATGTAATTTGACCTTATCTTCTTCAATGGCATGGAGTTCAAGCTTTCAGGCCATGGTGAAAGCTTCGTCGAAAGTGTAGAATGTTTGAACCTGCAAGGTAGAAGAGATGTGTCTGGCACATGCTTGAGAAAAGAGCTAGATGAGCTCAGGTTGAGGCAAGGAGAAGGAGAGCTGGTTAATCAAGCCTCTCCAATGGGCGACAAAATTGACTATTAATTTGTCATCAAATTACCTGATGAAGTAGAGGTCGGTGAATGAGACTTGTTTGGTGATGTTGATACAAAAATGGTCGAGAAATAATTGGGCAAGTTGAATGAATGAAAAGATAGAATGTCTGGTAAGAGAGCTATACCAGTCAAGGGTAGGGCCAGAAAGTGTCATGGGGAACGTGCGTAGAAGTAACGCATCGTCATGGGCTATAAGATAACAAGCATATCTGAATACTCATAGGTGTTGTTGCAGGTCTTCCTTACTCTAGAAATGAGAAAATTTAGGAACCTCCCACTGATTGGGATACGGCCTGATCAGGATGGAAGGATGGATGGGTTCATTGCAAATTTACTCATATGAGAGGGCATTGCGTGAACCAAAAATAGAGGTCTCGAGACTAGACATTTTGTCCATCAGCATTTTGATTATGTCAGCTAATGGATTGGTAGGTGGAGCACCCCCTAAGTTGTAGGGTGCTTGAAAGGTGCTAGAAGGGGCATACGACATAGTCAGTTGCACTTGTAGGGGCGCAACATATTGATAACTAGTCATTGGGATAGAAGTGGAGGCCAAGGGTGGTTGGGCTGTGAAGGTAAAAGGCATAAGTTGAATAGATACCACCAAAGGTGGTTGCATGGCAGCATTAGTAAAGGGGGAGGTAGACACTCCTGCATTTATGGGTGCAAGAGTGTGTGGAGTCGAGACAATCAAGTTCTGGTATGATGTAAAACTTGGTTGAATTGCATGTGGTTGAGGGGGTAATGGAACCCTGATGAGGTTGGCCTAAAAATAGATGGGGAGGCCAAACTTTGCGTATTGGCCATGGTTAGGTTAATGGTTGAGGTAATAGTTTGATTCAGAAAAGGCTAGGTCGTAGATGGTGTTGATGTCATCACCGCTTCACCTGAAAGGTCTCGCATTTGGTTTCTTACGAGATAATTTTGAAGGGCTTTGACAATGAGGTCCAATAATCTTTCAAAATCTTGGTCCCCTTTGGGGACAATGGGAGACTGAGTTGGGGTCAGCCGAGTAGGAGTTCATTCGGCCTCTGAACAAAACTCCATTATAGGACTAGTTATGGACGGGGAAGGTGGAAGCGGTTGATGTCTCACATGGTCAAGAAGAGCCTTGGTTTGACTGCGTGTCAAAACCATTCAAGGCAAAAAATGGGTCAGGTTTCATAAACTATGTTTTTTTAGCTTCAAAAACTTAGAATGTGGTTTTAGCAGAAAAAGGGTCGAGTTTTAGGCTACTATTTTGAAAAAAAGGACTGTGACAGTGATCGATGTCGATTGAAAAATTGATGTCGGTGAGAACAAATGGTCGACGTCGGTCAAATAACCGATGCTAGTGAGGGAAGGTTGCTGATGTCGGTGGTAAAATTGATACCGGTGACTGTGGTTTCCAAAAACTTAGAAAATTTGAAGATTCTTGGAAAAAAGGAAGACAACATCCTCACTAGCTTAAAAAACCAGATAGGAACAAAAAAATAGAAGAACACAAGCAGATCCTAAGTGTTAAATCCTAAGAATCAACTCTTAGAATCTTGTTGGCTTATGCCTTAAAGTGATGTTTGGGAGGTTGGCTGTTAGAATGGGTCCTAGAAGAGGTAGTCTATGGATGGTTTCAAGTTTTTTTAGGTGCTCAAGAGTCTGGGTTAGGTTTCGTACATGGCCTGGTGCTAAAGAGCAAGCTCCCCTCACTTCACGATCCTAGTGATAAGCTGGTCTTGCTTAGCCAAAATATACTTTCCCTAGAGATTATCCTCTACCAGAGAATAGAGTGGGCTTTCCCCTTGGTGGTGAAATCCAAGTGGGATTGCCAGGACGGTTAAGGTATCCGCTAGGTGATGAAATCCCAGTCGGGCCTTGTCTCAGGTAAGTTTTGATGTTTGATTTGTGCAAGTGATTTGGATGTGTTACATAAAGTGGACTATGATTAATTCATGATGTAGTTGTTAATTACTAGATGTGGACTAAGAAATGCAAGCAAGCAAAAATGAAATGCAATGTGTTTTAAGCCCAAGTCGAAATGTGAGTTCGAATGAAAACAAGTTGAGAAAGGGTTGAAGAGTATGACTTTTGACTAGTCTAAGATGCAAGAAAAGAAAGAAGAGTTCTTTTTAATCCTTCTTATGATGTCTTTTGGAAGATAGAAGAAAGAGGTGAAAAGGAGAAACCTAATGCACCTATATGAATAGAAAGAAAAGAACCCAAGGAAGACCCTTTCGTCCCACCGGGCATGCCAGAATGTTTCTATATGATTTTTGCTTTCACATTCAAAGAAGGAAATGAGAAACTAAGAGAGATGGTCTAAGGCTTGTATGTACCTAGATGAAGTATGTGCACCATTATCCAGATGTTGTGAGAACTCCTCTTTGGTTGTGGAGGATGACACCTGCAGAAGAAAGAGACTAAATAAAGAAGGCGTTAGACAAGGAGATGGTGGGTTGCCAAGCAAAATCTTGATCCTAAAAGTACAAAGACCTTGAGGGATGTCAACCCACTGATTGATAAAAGTAATGTCTGATAAAAGGTAGAATGATAAAAATACTGAGATGATTAAAGACTAAAATAGAAATAAAAGCAAATGCTTACCTAAATGCTGTTGTCAACCTGGTCATAGTCGTCGATGTCGGTTGGTCTATCGACGTCAGTTGTCAAGGTCTACTGACGTCAGTTATCCTGCCAACATTAGTGAAGGCAATGGTCTCTATGGCCAGCGTCGGTTAGGGTAGTAGTCTTTGGACGAGGTCTAGTTAGGGCTAGATGGGTTTATGGTCTGTGGACGGGTCTGAGAAGGGCTTTGGGTCTGGTTGAATGCTTTGTGTAGGGTCTGGGCAGAGTTGCAGGGATAATGGATAGAGTGTATGTTCGAAAAAGGAGGATAGAGGTGATAAGGATATGGGAAGGCCTCTCAGCATTTCTAGGAGGGAGTCAAGTCTGGTCTAGTTGATAGTCTGGTCTGGGGGGTGATATTACTTGGAAGCAATAACTGAAAACATAATGAAAACATAGACAAAATACTTACCTGTGGCTTGTAGGAGTGTTGTTGGTGCTTGTCCCTGTTGTTAATGTAGAAGACTGATGCGGAGTCCTTGTAGTTGCTGTAGCTGGTGCAGAAGCCCTATGAGAGAGAGAGTGAGAGGTCTGGTGGATTGAAGACTGGGAGATTGGCTGATTGTTGAAGGTCAAAGGAGTGGATTAAGATTGAAAAATGCAGATGCAAAGATCAAAAAACTAGATCTGTACTCCGGAGGTGAAATGCAGTTATGAAGGAAATTGACACCAGAAATACTGTTGATGTCGGTCGATAGTTGACCGATGTCAGTGGCTAGAAGGTAGGTAAAAAGGCTAAAAATAGCCTTTCATCCATTTTCCCAACTGCCAGGTCAGTGGGTCAGGGTAAGAAACGGTCGAAGGTGAATTAATAGGCATGGGAAATGAGTGGGATAAGGGAAATGGGGTCTTAAATCTTTTAAGACTTGGCAAGGGGTAGTGGAGGGGAAGTTGGAATAGGTCATAGGGTGATTAATGAGGGTATCCAAGGGCAAAGAATCCAAAGAGAGGAGAGGTGGCATGGGTGAGGTGGCAAGGGGAGAGAGAAAAGGGTTTAATTTAAAATAGCTAATTATTTTAAATTAATAAGTGTATAGGGGTTAGGAGTGGTTAAGAGAAATGGGACGAAGGGGACCAAGGGGGGAGAGGACAAGAAGGATGACCAAGGGAGTAGACACGATTTCGGTGTCTACAATACAATTATAGTCAAGCACTAAAAAATAAGTAATGTTAAAATGAAAACTATAAACAAATTATTGTTACTAATAAATAACTTGGATACAATAATAAACATCAACACCATATTAGAAAAAAAACCAATTAATAGCAAGAATGGAGATATAAATAAATGTTTTGATTAGTTTATTACATCACTTTACCTAAATTTTATTTCATGTAATTAGATAAAAGAAACATATAACATGGTTTTAGGTGTTCATCTACTACATCCAATACAAATTTGGGTAATCTTGTGATATATGTTCACAAGATAATGAAAATAAGTAAACCATGTCCATTAACAATATTGACTTATGTAAGTATTATTGTAATGCTACCTAAGTATGGTGGATCATACATGAGTTAATTACCTCACACCATGAAAGTAATATCAAGAGCTACGTTAATAGTAAGGAAATTAAATGTTGTAATGCCAAAAATTTACATATTAGGACACACAAAACCACACCAATTTTTTTTACGCTTCAACCAAACACACTACCATAAAAAATATAAAAGAAATAAAAATCACATAGTTATAGAAGGGACAACAACTGATAAACAACACTTATTACAAAAAGACTTAAATTCTAAAACACTCTTAAATAATAACACACTAGAGCTATACCCAAACCTATTGTGACAAGGAGGACACATGAAAGGATTTAACACATGTCTAAATAGATTGAATAACTATAAACCAACTTTGAAGGTCCACAAATCAGACTCCATGACAAGAAGGATTATTTAAACTTTGGTGAAACTGGATTACACTATTCATGAGTCCAAATATTAAAAAAATAAATTACTATGAAATTAACTCAAAAATCATAATACAATGAGATCACAACAAAAGAAATGATGAAGGGTTGATTAAGTTAAGAGTGTATTCTTAAAACTCATGAAGACACATACACACCATGACTCATAAAATGACTTTGGATTAAGCCAAAGTTATAAATAAATTATTTAATCAAATGATAATTCATATGAGTCATAAAATAAACCTAATGTAATAGTAACATAAAATGAAATGTCTAATCTAAACTGAAATTATTAGCATAAATCTAATTCTAGGAAATTGCTAACTAATAGGGAACAAGGAGGACTCACCAAAAATATCTAATAGAGTTGAAAGATAAAAATGAAAGGTTAAATGTGAATATGAAACTCAAGGTAAGATTTCAAAATTGTTATATTTAAGAAACATTAATCCAAGTGATTAATGCAATACCCTTTCCAAAATGACCTCGTAAACTAAAATTAGGAACAATATATTTTTTTAATAAATATGATTTAAAAAAGGTCATTAAAAATAGAAAATAGACATAAAATTAGAAATAAAAGGATCCTAAATAAATTTAAAAGTAAAAATAATCACCAACAAGTTCTGGTTTCTCTTCAAGACTCTTCTAACTATTTTAAGTAACTCTATTTTGAATTGAATTTATAGGCTAAAAAGGGAAGTCAGGTATAGAAAAATTTCCATGTGTTATAACCTCACCTTTTAATGATTTGATATACTATTTAAAACATTGTTGATATTAATTTATAATTGATTGTTGTTTTTCTTTACCTAGTTGGACTATATGGTTGGATTCAATGCAATGATATTTTGACTATAGATTAATGACTTGGCATGTTTCAATTTTGCACATGAATATTTTATACATTAATTTCTGAAATTAATATTTTATTACAGTTATGTAATTTTTTATTGATTATTTGATTAGGTACTACTGATATACATTCTATGGTTGCAGGTATCGATATATGATATAGGATAATGTTGGCATTAGTACATTGAGGTGTCAAAGTGACTTCTGGGCAATTAGATGAGTTTTAATAGGTATCCATGTATTCTATTTGTTTTCATACCATTGAATATTCTTGATTATTTTTCTATTTATCATTGTCTTGTCAATCGTGTCTTATTGCATTTTGTTTTGTGTACCATATTATACCGTTATTTGTTACTACATGATTATTATGGATCCAATTGATTTTGTTATTCTTATTTATAATGGTCTACTTTAAAATCCTCTCACCTATAAAAAATGAATCACCACTCCAAATCCATGTGGAATATTATTTATTTAGACATAGACTCTCTTAAAACTTACCTAGACCTATCCCATGACACACCCACCACATGGATTATTACCTAGGCTACTTGGTATATTATTGTGGCTTGGTTAATTTGGTTTCAGTGTCATTAAACATTTAATTACTTTTGAAATTATTAATTTTTTTAATTTTTTTTATTTGGTTAATGGTGAGTATTCTGGATGGTCATTTATGATCATTGCATTTATAAGAACTTGGTGGGGGGAGGGGGGGTGTTAGGGGGTGCATTAGGATTTGTTCGGTGGTAATTGAAGAGGTTATCTCTCTCCTCACAATGAATTTGGAATTAAATTAGGGTATGGGGAGTTGGATGGAAGGAGTGGGGATTTAGTTAGTGGTGGTTGGATGGATGTAGATAGGAAGAATGGATTAAAAATGCATAGATTATTGATTTTTTTTTTACACTATTTTATTTTTCTTTTAGACTTATTGGGTTAAGAGTAAGGTTATTTCAATTTGAATTTCTCTCTATCAAAATTATTTGTGTTTTTATTTATCCACTACATTTATTAGGTAAGCTTCTATGACTGGTTTATCTAGTTAATTTTGTTTTCAAGGAAATTTAAAAAAATGAAGATTGAAGCTACATATGCAACCAAAAGTCTTAGGACTTTTAGATGAGTATCTAACACGTAATGAGGTTTGATGTTGTCATTTTACATATGAACTTGCAAGATTATATATATATATATATATATATATATATATATATATATATATATATATATATATATATATATACCTTGGAGAATATATTTATTGTTGTCGAGCCTATATGTGTTCATCCTTAATTTAGTTGTGTGGTTATGTATGATTTAAATATCTATAGGTTTGAAAATTGGTTCACCCAGTTGGGTTGTCGACTCTTATACTTGAATAATGGTTTAAGGGTTTTAATAGATTTGTCTACATGCATTTTTTATATTCAATAAATGGTTTATTTTGTTAACCCTACAACTTTAGTATAAACATATGTTGTTGTGTATGTTTGGTTTATTTGAACTAAGTGGATTTTTAGGTGGGTTTTGGTACCCTATTTAAATGGATTGCATGTTAAGTTTTATGTTTTGGTTATAGTCTAGAATCAACTGGGTTTTCCTTGTAATTTTTTAAAGGACTAAGTTTTTATGTGTTGATTTTGGGATTCTTTTCAAATGGGATTTAACTAGATCATGGTGCCTTGTTATCAAATACATGCTAATGTGTTCAAATATTATCAAAATCTATAAATCGATTTGGGGGTTTATTTATATTTAAATGACTGAGTTTTTCTTAAATATTGAACATGGGGTTTATGTTGGATTGAACTTGATTGGCTCTTTATGTTGATAGACTAGTTATTAATGTTTTCATGACTTGTTTGATTTTGTTATGAACTCTCTCTCTCTCTCTCTCTCTCTCTCTCTCTCTCTCTCTCTCTCTCTCTCTCTCTCTCTCTCTCTCTCTCTCTCTCTCTCTCTCTCTCTCTCTCTCTCTCTCTCTCTCTCTCTCTCTCTCTCTCTCTCTCTCTCTCTCTCTCTCTCTCTCTCTCTCTCTCTCTCTCTCTCTCTCTGTGTGTGTGTGTGTGTGTATGTGTGTGTGTGTGTGTGTGTGTGTGTGTTTGTGTGTGTGTGTGTGTGTGTGTGTGTTTGCACATGCATGCGTGCGTGTTTTAGTTAAACCCCTTGAATGATTTATTAAAAGACAATGACTTGTTATGACTGGGTTATGATTCCATTTAGGGTTTCTATATGTTTCATTTGGAAATTTCCTACATTACTTGAATGGCATGTATTTGTTGGGTTTTAATATGGATATGTGTATGTTTATATTCTATTGAAACCTTAGGAATTTGGGTGAAGTTTGTTAGAATATTTATTCATATTATGCTTTGACTTTCTTTAAAACCTATAAGTGGTTGTTGCATAACTAAAATGATTTCTATATCAATTTCAATTATTCATGGAAATCATATGAGGTTGTGAGACCTCATGATGATCCTATAAATATGATGGATCGATTCTAGATTCATAATCAATTATAATTTTGAATGATTTATATAGTCATTAACTTTTTACTTTGGGAATTTTGTATTCTTGATTAAAAAGAATATGTTGATTGGTTATTATGATTATCTAGTTTGAATTTTGAACCTTGTTAGACTGTGGTTTGGTTTTGTATAACTTGTTGGATTATACATATTTATGCTTCAAATTTTATTATATGACTGTGTAAATTATATTCCTATTAGGTAACCATTCCCAGATTAGGCCTAAATAACTAAGTAGTAATATATATGCTTCTATGACTAGGTTATAGATTAATAGCCAGGATAATATAGGCTGACCATACACTTTGAGGGTTTTAAAAAAAAATTAAATGCTATAGAAATGGATTTAGTTGTTAAATATATGTTTGTATCCCTTGATTAGTCTACAATGGTTATCCCCACTCCCAATTTATATTGATACCAAGTTTGGTTGTTTCTATATCACCTTGAAATGGTGTTTGATTTTCACATATTTATGTTATGTTTGTTCATGGTGAGATACCTAATGGTTTTAAATCTGAATTGCTCAGAATTCTCTTCTTGACCCTGGTTATTAAAACCACCATCTAGCTGATGGTTGGGGTGGTAAGGGCCTTTCAATGGTTGGGCTCATAGGGCTATTTGGGAGGGTTTGCCTATTTTGGTTACTTACTACTTCATTCCTGGATGATCTTGTGGATAGGTGTGAAGTAATTGGTAATGAATTATTTTATGTTGATTATATGTTCTTAACTTAGTTATTAATGTTTCATATTATTTGGTTCATGAATATATTTATCATATTATTCCTTTTGATATTGGTTTAATCATGCTTGGTGATTTATGATATGTTAACCCTATGTTGGAAATGGAATAGTAGAAAAAGAAAATAAAAGCTTATGTGATAAGATGCTGAAGTTACATTATAACTATTGAAGGTAATTCATTTACATGTACTAAGTTATTTTTGGGATGTTTATATGAACATCATTCCTATTGCTAACTTAGAATATTCATTTGATAATTGTAGTACAACATTGATTTCTTGTTAAGTTATATAATCTATTTGGTTTTGGACAAGAATACTTGATGTTAAATATGAGTGGGGGTTTACTCAAGCATATACAAGTTTAATATTTGATGTTAAGCATACATAAGTATGTTTGTTTTTACATGTTAGTAAATTAGAATTTCAAAAAAATGAATGGTCATTGTTGATTCATTTAGATAACCCTCTTTGGCTTATATAAATAGATACTTATGATTTGTTTATATATGATTTAACCTTTGAGGCAGGAAATAATATATACATTATTCTTAGATGTTTTAGTTGTACATGGGTTATATAAACTGGTCCAGTCATACTTGTTACTAGTATATGAAAAACATAAATAAAACTCTCTCTCTCACATACATCATACCTACATGTTTACGTATAAAGGTATACACATTATTGTTATTAAATATATTATTGTTGTTTTCTTTTCTCAAAGTGAAAATTAGATACAATGTGAGAATGAGTATAATTCTATGTTTGAGTAATATGCCAAGGGATTCCTAGTATGAAATTAAGCTGAAATGGAATTATAGAATGATGATTATTAAGTTGATGTAGGAAGTTAACTAGATTACTTGTATTATGAAATGGAATTATTAAGTGTTGTACTCTCCTTCATTTGATGCTTATATGAATGAATGATGGTTGTATGCATACTTGTTAATATTTATCTCTATGGATTGAATATACTATCATCTTCTTTCTTATTGGCTAAACCTGATTGCACTATTATGCCATGGCATTCTCAACATTAATTTGTAAAAGTTCCTTAATTGGAAAATTTTATTTGTTTTTCAGTTAATTAGAAACTTGGCTAGAATTCTTGTTCTGTATAAAAGACATTGTTGATTGTATGAGTTTTGTATACATTTAATTATGCAAAAAACTTTTGTTGCTCATGTACTTCTAATTTTTGGCTCATATAGAAACCTATTGTACGCATGCATAATTATACTTACTCATATTTGAAATTTATTACTATATATGTTTTATTTTATTTTTAAATAAGTTGTATAAAGGTAGATTGCTTCTCTAATGAATTCCTCATTATAGGAATGGTTAATGAGACAACTGTTCATTATTTTAATAGAATTCTGATTTAAAGTATGGCTAAAAAATAATAATGTATATGTGAAAGTTATATGAATGGAATATGTTTTTTTTCTTTTAAATTTATAATTGATTGTATAATAAATAATTAATGAAATATAATCTTGGTTGTAATATGTTTTTTACTACATTAAATTCTTTTTTATTTTATTATATCATATTAGTTATTGCCAATATAATATCATTATCATATATTTGATTATAGGTTATCGTTGAAATTTATTTTATGAATAACAAAGTTGATCATGATTGTATCACCATTCATTTAATTGAGGATAATGGCATTCGTGCTTATCAATTGAGTGTTGTGTGAACTATAAAGGACATGTTGACAATAGTGTACTGACCTTTAGGTCGTGAGGTAGTTAACAACCTCGACCAATAGCACTTAATAATTGCCTATAATGCCTTAGCTCCCATTATATTTTTGATTATGCTCTCTTTTATGGAATGATAATTTTTGTTGTATACTTATGGAAATTTAACATATTCACTACATGTATTTAAATTGATTTTTGGTTGTTGATTATGATTTACATTTATAAAATAATACCTAATTATGAAATTAGTTCAACATCATATCATGTACTCTTATTGAAGACCTATTTAACCAAAATGATAACATAGGTTTTTATATTTATCCTTTTTGGTTAGACTAATTTCAACTACTTAACCATCCTTGAGTAGAACTAAAACCCACTAAGGAAAGTGGGGTATTTACAAAGGGTTAAGGACTTATAAATAGTCTTATGTGTAAGAATGAGTACCAAATATAGAACTCAATAATTATCCATGTATGAGTTTATTGATATGCCTTGAACCCCATAAATACCCTTAAAGACTACCTACTTCCCTATATCATCTTTTGTAAGTAGTTACCCCTAGTTAATTACCTCAGTTCACCTCCTTTGGTTCTTATTTCACGTGCGTAAGTATACTAAATTATTATTGATTGTATCAAAAAGTGGAGTGTTGGGTTTGACATGCATCTAAAAATATACTCTGATATACAATTTTTTTATCAAATTGGGTTTGTTTCATTTGGTATCAAATTAGTTTTATTCTCTAGGAAACTTTGGGAATGGATAATTTTTAATTTTTAATCTACTTATTTATTACTTTGTAACTTATCGATATGGTTAAAATGTTATGGAGTAGTGTAAACATCCATAATAACATGTACAATGTATATTCAGCTAGAGGCAGAGGTAGATGATGTGGTAGGGGTCATCATGGTTATATCCCCATTCATAACCAAGAAGATCTACACATAAATAATGCTAACAACAACAACAAGGTTCTTAATGTTGATGAAGATGGTGGGAATCCAATAGACAAGCATGAGGAAATCCTTAATGGAATTTTGATATCCTTAAATAATTTGCAAGGAAAGATTGATAGCCAATAACAAAGGTTGAATAATATTGAATGAGTATCTCAAGAGAAAGTACCCAAATTAGAAATGGGACAAGTAGAAGGACATGTAATATAAGAACTACCTTTGACCATGATTGACCCAATCATCAATGAGTTGAAAAAACTTGTATCATCTACATTTTTAGGTGAGGAATTAGGTGATGTAGTTGATGCATGTATAGTACACTTATAAAAATATTTCAACATACATAACATGCCATCAAATTTGAAGGTAAAGGTGGTAGCTTATCAACTAGTTGGTCCCAAACCATTATGGTTGAATGACCTTTATACCATTGAAGGATATCAACCAATGTACCTAACCTAGTCAGTTTTTGAGACTTAATTTTAAAAAAGATACCTAAATGTCAATTATAAGGAGTAGATTGCCATTGATTTTCATCTTCTAAAGTGGTAAAATATATTTTTTGTTGAGTACAAGAACAAATTTCTAAATCTTTTGTGTCATGTAAACTATATGCATGATAAGGAAACTAAGATCACTAAATTCAAACTTGAGTTCAAGGAGATATTGAAACATGATGTCAATATGACAAACCTAAGGACTTTGGTAGTAGCTATTGAATTAGCCTATAGGGATGAAGAAAAAGAAAAGTCTCACCAAAAGATAAGGTAGAAATTAAAATCAAATAAGTGGTAATCTAAATCTAAAAGTCTTTCTCCCATGAATAAGAACTTTCAAAAATTAGACTAGAATTATAGATTTTATAGTAATGATAAATTTTTTAACAATTTTTCTAATCAGAACCAAAATTTCAAAACTCAGGGATCATCTAAATCTAATTTTTTTAAGAAGTAACATCATCAAAAAACCCAACATGGACCAGTCATAGGTATTAATACTATTGCAATAGTTTCATCTCGACCTATTGTTTGCTAGGAATGTAGTGACAACCACTACAAAAAGTACTATCCCAAACTAAAATTGGGCTAACCAGCCAATCATAGGGTATATGTTGCTATTGATAATATAAATCTTGACTTGTAGGCTACCCTAATTTAAACTATATGTACTATAAATGGGGTTCCCTTAACTATTTTAATTGATTCAGGTGTAATCGACTATTTTATATCTCCTTTTGCTACTAAATAATGTAAAATTAAATCTGTATTGATAAAATAAGGTTGGGAGGTTGAGTTTAGTACTAGTAAAAGAGTACCTATTCTTGAATACTTAGAATAAATTGAAATTGATCTTGGCATCTTCAAGACCAAGGTAAATTTATTCCTCACACTTTTGGGATCTTATTATCTCATTCTTAGAATGGATTAGATGTAAGAACACCAAGCCACACTTGATTGCATTTGAAAAAGAGTTTAATTCATTAATGACCTTGTGTAACTTATATAAATGCAAGGTATTCAAGGGCTTGAAAGTCAAAAGACACTTTTAGCCTTTTAGTTGAAAAGGGATGTTAAGAAGGGTTGTAAGCTTTATGTAGTCCAACTGCAAGAATTATCCAAAGAAAAGGAACTAGTTCATGTAGATTTTTCTATCTTGAATGAGTTCATGGGGGTATTCTATGAAAAACTACCTAGATTACCACCTAAGCATGAATCTAATTTTTCAATTGACATAATTCCCATATCTACCCATATATGTAAAGCTCCCTATCACATGAATGTGTCTAACCTACAAAAATTAAAGGTACAACTATAAGAAATTTTGGACAAGGGAAGTATTTGGCCAAGTGTATCTCCTTGAGGTGCTCTAATAGTATTTATTAAGAAGAAATATGTAACATTAAGACTTTACATTGATTACCATTTGCTTAATAAGGTAATATTTAAAAATCAATATCCCTTACTAAGGATAAATTATTTGTTTGACCAAATAAAAGTTGTTGTAATGTTCTCAAAAATTGATTTAAGATCAGGCTACCATCAACTGAGAATCAAAGAAGAGGAAATTCATAAAAACCTTTCAAACTCAGTATGGACATTATGAGTTCATAGTACTGGCACTTGGCTTAACTAATGCTCCTGCAACCTTTATGAACCTTATGAACAATTTGTTTAGATACTTTTTGGATAAGTTTGTGCTAATATTTCTTAATGATATTATCATTTACTTTGAGAATGAAGCTAAACATTATCATCACCTTCATTTAGTCTTGAAAATACTAAGATAACATAAGTTGTATGGGAAACTCTCCAAATATGCATTTTATTAATATGAAATTCATTACTTGAGATACGTTATTTGAAAGGATGGAATTTTTATAGATCCAACAAAGATAAAAGCCATACATTAGTGGATTAGTCCTATAAATGTGCATGATGTGCACAACTTCATGGGCTTGGTTGGTTATTAATGATAATTTGTTGAAATTTTTTCTATCATAGCCCATCTTATCACTTCTTTGTAGCACAAGGAAAAAAAAAATCATTTGGACACCTCAATGCGAGGAGGCTTTTACAAAGCTAAAAGTGATACTATCAACAACACCCATTCTTATTATTCTAGACCCAAATGGTAATTCTGAAATATGGATTGATGCTTCTAAGGAATGATATGTAGGCATCTTGACTCAAGATGGTATGTTTATGGTGTATGAATCATGAAAGATCAAAGAGCATGAAAATAATTATCCCATGCCTAACATGGAGCTTACTACCATTATCCATGTGCTTAAATAATGGAAACATTTTTTGCTATAAAAACCTTTTAAGGTGAAATTTGATCACTATAACCTTGAATACTTGTTCTCTCAAGATGATTTAAATACACGCTATCACAGATGGCTAGAATTATTAATTAATTTTGACATGCATATATCATATATAAAAGATAAGGAGAATCATGTGGTTGATGCACTCATTAGACACATGTATCTCTATATCTTATTAGTTATGTAAGGAAAGTTTAGAAGTATTATGTTAGAATAATAGCTTGTTGATGAATAATACCATGATGTAAGAGTAGGTTTGATTGATGAGCCTAAAGAAAATATATTTTTTATTTCCTATTGAAATAGATGTCCTTCTAAAGCATAAAAATATAATTTATGTACCTGGGTTAGGTGAATTATAAAATTTTATGTTAAAATAAGTGTATACATCACCTTATTATGCTCATTTAGGTGTCACAAATATGACACATGAGTTGAGAAAGCTTTATTTTTGACCTGGAATGAATCATATGTCACTAATTTTATGGTGAAATGCTTGGAATGATAGTGGGCTAAGGCTAAACATTGCCATCTTGGAGGGTTTTTGTACCCTCAAGATATTCTAAGAGAAAAATGGGTTGTAATCTCATTTGACTTTATTGCAGGCCTTCCTAAATCATGCAACATATATAATATCATACTTGTGGTAAATAATAAGGCCACTAAAGTTGGCCTTTTCATCACTATAAATTTAATAGATGAGTCTTCTATGTTTTCAAAACATTTCATGAAAGAAGTGGTTAAACTTCATGGCATACCTAAAGTGATTATTTCAAACCATGATAAATTGGTTATATCAAGGTTTTGATGAACTTTTACCACATCCATTGGAATTTGGTTAAACTTTAGTTATTTATATCATCCAAAAATGGATGGTCAAACTAAAAGTCTCAACCATATGGTTGAGTACATGTGACGTATGTACGTCATAGACCAACAAACTAAATGGGAAGATTACCTTCATTTGGTTGAGTTTTCATAAAATAATTCCTATCATTATATAATTAATATTGCACCTTTTGAAGCTCTATATGGGTGTAAGTATATAACTCCACTTGGTTGGGACAACTTGGAAAATAGAGATGTTGTTGGGCCTAATTTGATACTAGAATATGACAAATAGATGGAATTAATAAAGCAAAATATGAAAGTGGCATTTGATTGACAAAAGAGTTATGTTGATCAAAAGAGGATTTTTTGTGAACTCAATGTGGGTGATAGTTTGTATATGTGTTAGACCATAGAAAAGATCAATAAAATTTGGTAAAAAATCCAAGCTAGCTCCATGGTTTATCAAGCCCTTCAACATTATGGAGAAGATTAGTCTTATTGCTTATCAACTGGCTCTTACTCCTTCTCTATCAAAGATTCATGATGTATTTCATGTTGCTTTAATAAGAAAATACATACTTGATCCATCTCATGTTTTGGATTGAAAATAATTATAGGTTATGGAAGAGGAAAAGATCTAGTTAGAACCAGTAACAATCCTAGACCATCATATCATTAAGCTACAAAATAGAGACATACAGTAGGGTTTGGCTCAATGGGACCCACTAATGAAAGCACTACTTAGAAAATGCACATATTTTTAGGTAGCATTATGCATGGATACTTGATCAGTCATTTGGATGGCTCCCTTTTAATGGGGGGAGGATGTTATGACCTCACCTTTTAATGATTTGATATATTATTTAAAACATTATTGTTATTGATGTATAACTAATGTTGTTTTTCTTTACCTAGTTGGACTATATAGTTAGATTCAATGCAATGATATTTTGACTATAGGTTGATGACTTGACATATTTTGATTCTACACATGATGATTTAATAGATTACTTGATGAAATTAATAATTTGTTATAGTTATGTAATTGTTTATCTATTATTTGATCAAGCACTGCTCATTTACATTATGTGGTTGTAGGTACTAATATATGAGCTAAGATAATGTTGGAATCAGTACCTTGGGATATCAAAGTGACTTCTAGGTAATTAAATGAGTTATGAAAAATATTCATGTAATTGAATTATTTTCCTACCACTGGATAGTCTTGATTATTTTATTGTTTGTTGATGTCTTGTTAATCATGTCTTGTCTCATTTTATTTTATGTACCATATTGTACAGATGTTTGTTATCTCATGATTGTCATAAAGTCTAATGGTACATTACATAATATTTATTTCACCTATGTGAAATGAATCACTACTCCAACTCCATGTGGACTCTTCTTTGTTTATATATGGACTCCCTTAAGACTTACCTAAACCTACCCTGTGACACCTCCCTCCACATGTATTATTACCTAGCCTACTTGGTATATTGTTGTGGCTTGGTTAATTTGGATTTGGTGGCATTAAATATTTAATTATGTTTTAAATTTTTAGTTATTTTCATTATTTTATTTATTTAATTGTGAGCTTTCTAGATGGTAATTTATGACTGTTGCATTTATGATAATTTGGCAAGGGGTTACATTAAGAGTTATTAAATGGAAATGGAGGAGGTTTTCTCTATCCTCAGAATGAATGGAAAATTCAATTGGGGTATGGGGAGTTGGAAAAAAGGAGTGGGGATTTATTTAGTGGTGGTTGGATTGAATACTAGTAGGAAGAATAGAAAAGGAATGGAGAATAAATGCAGAGATGATTGCCTAGATTTTACACTAGTTTGTTTTGCTTTTCAACTTGGTGGGTGGAGAGTAAGGTTTTTTTTTTTTTGTATTTATCTCTATTTTAATTATTTATGTTTTTATTTCTCCACTATGTTTATCAAGGAAGCCTCCATGACTATTTTGTCTAGTTAATTTCATTTTCAAGGAAATTATAAAAAAAGGAATATTGAATATTGCATACTGTAGACACCAATATCGTGTCAACCCCCTTGGTCCCCTTCTAAATGTTAACACTCCTAACCCATAGCTTATTAATTTAAAAACTACTTATTTTAAATTAATTACCTCACCTTGGACACCTCACCTAAACACCCACCCTGAGACCATTTCTTAGCCTATGAGTCAGCCTGAGACTAGGTCCTCCAAATCCTAACTACCCATGACCTATTCTCATCCCCTCTTAACTCCTTAACTAATTTCCATGCCTCATAAGCCATTATTTTGACTGTTCTCCAACAAAAAAGGCACTTGGCAGGTGGAGAAATAGGCAAAGGGCTAAAAATAGCCCTTTTACCTATTATCTCTCCACCGATGTCGGTCAACCCTTGACTGACATCGGTCAACCCTCGACTGACGTCGGTTAACTATAGCCGATGCTAATGAGATCACCAACATCAGTTACATAAGCCAAGCTCTAAACATTGAGCTACCCCCTACCTTTTTACACATGGATGTGCACACTCTAAGATCTGAAGCACCAAAACTCAACTATCATTCTTCTGGCTACTAAAGCTCTAGACAAGTCATTCCAGAGACTAGATTGAATCATTGTATGAGGACCTCAACATCAGCCACAATGGGAATAAGCATTCTGACACCTCTGGTTCTTCATCTAATAAAGCTAAGTATTCTAATTCTCATTTTAGTATTTTAGGATACATTGTTATTTAGTTTCCATTTAATATTTCTAAATACTGTTGAGAGGCC
Organism: Torreya grandis; assembly: GCA_037957365.1. Classification (NCBI taxonomy): domain Eukaryota; kingdom Viridiplantae; phylum Streptophyta; class Pinopsida; order Cupressales; family Taxaceae; genus Torreya; species Torreya grandis. The sequence goes on from JARHVA010001233.1 coordinate 45,101, forward strand.
CAACTTCTTCTATGGAGGGGCTGAAAGGCCTTCCCCTTATTCTTACCCTCTTTTCACACCTATCCTTTATCTTTACCCTTCCTCAGACCTCATTCACCTTCTCATAACCCTGTACCAACCTATAAATTCCTAAAAACTCTTCTGTCGATCACAGAAATACCTTGAAACCTGTTCAAGGCCAATTTCCCCGATCGACATCGGAAACACAATCGACGTCGGCACCATTTACCGACCGACCTCGGTAGAAAAACTGACGTTGGCGACTATATTCTCGACTAGAAAACTAGAAACTTATCCAAATAGCCTATAGACCAAACAAAACCTTCACCCAACTTTTTGCAACATTCAAAGACACACAGACTGCAATCAGGGAACATGTACACACATTATACCTTTCCATTTATTTAAGTCTTTTATCATTTGCAACATTTTTTATCTTAAAATAGTGGATTGTCATCCCTTAAGGAGCTTTACGCTTTTGGGACCGAGCGCGTAGCTTGGCAGTCCACCATATCCTCTTCTAACATTTTCTTGTTTAAGTCTCTTTTTTATTACAGGTGTTTCCTCCACAACCAAAGAGGAGCTCCCACAAAGCTTAGATATGGTGTGCACTAAATTTGGGTAACATCAAACCCAGACCTTTTAACCTTAGTTTCTTCTTCTCATTTAAATGCAATTAGTGAAAATATAGAGAAACACATACGCAACCAAAAGTCTTAAGACTCTGAGATGAGTATTCAGTGCCCAATGGGGTTTGATATTATCATTTTTCATATGAAATTATAAAATGAGTTTGATATATGTATATATATATATATATATATATATATATATGTGATCATTTGAATCTTTAGTTTGGAGAATGTATTTGTTGTTGAACCTGCATGTGTTCATCCTTCATTTAAAAATGTGGTTGTGTATAATTTAAATCTCTACGGGTTTAAAAATTGGTTCACCCAGTTGGGTTATCGACTTTTCTACTTGAATAATGGTTTGAGGGTTTTCCTGGCTTTGTGTGCATGCATTTTTGTATTCAATAAATGGTTCATTGTTTAACCCTACACCTTTAGTATAAATATATGTTATTGTGTACGTTTGGTTTATTCTAACTAGATATATTTTTAGGGGGGTCTTAGTACCCTATTTAAATGGATTACATGTTAATTTTTACATTTTATTTATAGTCTATAATCAACTGGGTTTTACTTATAATTTTTAAAGAACTAAATTTTTGTGCATTGATTTTGGGATTCTTTTCAAATGGGATTTGACTAGGTCATGGTACCTTATTATTAAATGCATGTTAATGTGTTAAAATATCATCAAAATATGGAAATAAATTTGGGAATTTATTTATATTTAAATGATCAAGATTTTCTTATATATTGAATATGTGGTTTCTGTTGGAATGAACTTGACTAGGTCTTTATGTTGACAGACTGGTTATTCATGCTTTCATGACTTGTTTAATTTTATTATGAAAACCATATGTATTTATATGTTTCAGTTGGAGAACCCCTTGCATGATTTCTTGAATGGCATGACTTGTCATTGGGTTATGATTTCATTCAAGGTTTTTGTATGTTTCATTTAGAAATTTCCTTATTACTTGAATGGCCTATCTCTGTTGGGTTTTAATATGGATATATGTATGTTTTTATTCTATTGAAACCTTGAGAATTTGGGTGAAATATTTTGTAATTTTTATTCATATTATGTTTTGACTTTATTTAAAACTTAAACATGGTTGTTGCATAACTAAAATGATTTTTATATCGATTTCAATGATTTATGGAAATTAGGTGAGGTCATGAGACCTCATGATGATCCCATGAATCCGATCGATTGATTCTATATTTATAATTGATTATCACTTTGAATGATTGATGGAATCATTTACTATTTTCTTTGGAAATTTTGTATGGCTGAGTCAAAATGAATATGTTGACTAATTATTATGAGTGTCTAGTTCAAATTTTGAACCCTATTCGACTATGGCTTGGTTGTGTATACCTTTTTAGGTTATATGTTTATTCCTCATATTTTATTATATGACTATGTGAATTATATTATTGTTGGGTAAATATTTCAAGACTAGACCTAAATAACTAACAATCTATATGTTTTTATGCTTAGGTTATAAATTGTCATCCATGATAATAAAGGATGACCATACACCTTTAGGGTTTCCAATTTGGTTTTCTTGTATGCTATAAAAATGGATTTAGTTGTTAAATCCATTATTATATCCTTTGATCAGATTGTAGTGGTTATTCTCACTCTTGATTTATATTGATACTGGGGTTAGTTATTTTTGTCTCATCTTAGACTGGTGTTTGATTATCACATGTATGTGTTATGTTTATTTGTTTTGAGATGTCCAATGTTTAGAAATCCAACTTATTCAGAATTCCTTTATTGAACCTAATTGCCAAAACCATCATCTAGTTGATGGTTGGGGTGGTAAGGGATACTAATGGTTGGCCTCATATGGATGATTGAGAGGGTTTATCTAATTTAGTTACTTGTTGCTCTATGCCTAGATGATCTTGTAGATAGGTGTGAAGTAATTGGTAACAAATTATTTTATTTTGATCATATATTCTTAAATTAGTTGTTAATGTTTCATATTATTTAGTTCATGAATATATTTATCATCTTATTCTATTTGATATTGGTTTAATCATGTTTAGTGATTTATGATATACTAACCCTATGTTGGAAATGTAATACATGGAAAAAGAAAGTAAAAGCTTATGTGGTAAAATGTTTAAGTTACATTATAACTATTGAAGGTAATTCATTTACATGTAATAAGTCATTTTTGAGATTTTTATATGAAAATAATTCTTGTTTATAAATTAGAATATTCATTCAATAATAATAGTATAAAAAATTACTCTCCTCTCATCTCCTCTCTCCTAACCATTACTAAAGACCCTCAACATTTTGAATTTTAGTTTGAGCAAGAAAAATAGAACACCAATCTAGACATGGGTTCCCTATGTCTGATGATTATGGATAGAATGCCATCCCTATACAAAAGACCCTCACTAATTACTTTCATGTTTTGGGTATAATCCCTCCTATGTATGGTAATTATAGTAGAAGGCCATCACTATATATAAAACCATCATTGCTTCTCCTCAATCTCATGGTAGAATATCCACTATGTCTGATGATTCTAGGTAGAATGATGTAACTATGCAAAATACCATCACTATTTCCCCCCATGCCCATGGTTGAAGATCCACTATATCTAGTGATTTTGGGAAGATGGATTTCATTATGTAGAAGATCAATGTTGCTTCCATTCATGTTCATGATGGAAGCCCTTCTGTGTCTAGATATTCTAGGTAGATGGTTGTTGTTACATGAAAGACCACCATTTCTTCCCCTCTGCTTAGGGAGAATGTTTGTCTAATGAATCTGGGCAAAGGGCCATTATTGTGTAGAAGACTAATATTGTTTCCCTTCATATTCATGGTAGAATCCCTTCTAATCTAGGAAGAAGGCCATCACTGGGAAAAATAATGACACTGATCCCATTCTTTTTCATGGAAGAAGCTCCCCTACTGCTAATAGAGTCCTAGATATCATGGAAATGCAAGTTGTAGTGGACCCTCAGAACCATATATCCTTTATTAAGGTAGTATCTCATAATAAAAATCTTAAAGTAGATCCCATACCTCTCAAACCTACATATTCTAACCCTATTGTGATCTTTGATGAGGAGGAGATCAGACAAGTGATCAGATCTAAAGAATTCTTCTCAGCCAAAGGTCTCATTTATAGATTCATGGATTACTAGGCAAAACTTTAAGAGTTATATGACTAGATCTTGAAGCATTAGTAATCCCTCCTATCAGGTAATATTGATATTTAATATTGTGTAAAAAGTTTCTTTATTATTATCTTCCAAAATATTGAAGACAAGGAATAAATTCAAAACAATTTTTGGAGTTTGAATCACCACCCCCTTGTCATCAAACCATGGTCCCCTCCCTTTAACCTCCTCACAGAACCACTTAATGAAAAACCTATTTGGGTTCATCTACCTCATCTTCCTCTCCAATATTAGATTTAATCTAGTCTAAAGGTTATTATTAATTCATTGGGTGATTACCTACAAATGCATCCTAAAATTGATCATTTTTACCACACTACTTTTGCTAGAATTTTAATGAATATTGATGCCTCCGAGAACTTGCCTAAAAATATCACTCTACAAGTTGGGGATCACTCTTGGTCCCACCCATAGATTATGAATGCCTATTATTTTATTGTCATAGTTATTTTAATATAGGCCACTTAACCAGAAATTACATTTCCCTCAATAAAAAAAATAGAATCCTCTTGGTGGAAAGACTTTAACATTGACCTTCTACAGGTAGATGCTAAAGAAGATCTTCAACCCTCTACTCCAAATGAGGACCTTAAAAGTCCTTAATTTGAAAATGTTTTGTTGAAATACCTAATCTCTCCAAGGAAAACCAAATACATGGTAATCCCCTCCACACCAATCTCCTCTGATAAATTCCCAAACTTGAAATTATCTAGGGCAAAAATGTCTAAGGACCTAATAGTGAAATCCTAACCCTATGTTGTTATATAAAATAAGGAAGGCTAGATAAAGGTGTAGAAAAATAAAAAAACATTCTGAAGTAGTGTTACATCTTTTTTGTATGACCCTCCACTCAAGAGGAATCCAAGTAGAAACTAATGGTTCAGAGGGTATCAAAATAGAACCAAAAAATATAGTTGATAAAGGTGAAAAAAATGGAAAATGTCATTTTTAATTCATATAAAGTGCTTGGACAAAACCACTTTTTGTTTTATCTTGTTTGTTGTTTTTGTCACATTGTTGTTGTGCTTGCCCCATTGCTGCCAGTAAAGGCATTATTTTTATGCATAAATGATACATCTTTATCTTCGTTATATTAAGTTTCAAGATATTCAAAACCCATTATATTTACCATATCAAATATAAAATTTAAGAAAATTGTTGAAGTTATATAATCTATTTGGTTTTGCACAAGAATACTTGATGGTAAATATGAGTATGGGTTTACTCAGGGATATACATGTTGCTTAATATTTTATGTTAAACATACATAATTATGTTGGTTTCACCTATTAGTAAATTAAAATTCAAACAAATGAATGGTAATTATTGATTTTTTTAGATAACCCTCTTTAGTTTATATAAATAGATACTTATGATTTGTTTATATGTGATGTTTTAACCGTTGAGGTAGTAAAGAAAATAGATATATTTTTTAGATGTTTTAGTTGTACATGGATTAGATAAATTACACTAGTTATAATTATTACTGGTATTTATAGAAACATAAATAAACACTCTCTCACATACCTCAAATGTAAATGGTTTCATATAAAGGTGTGTACACTATTGTTATTAAATATATTATTGTTGTTTTCTTTCCTCAAAGTTCAAATTATATACATTGTGAGAAAGAGTAAAATTCTATGTTTGATTAATATGTTAAGGATTGCCTAGTATAAAATTAAGCTGAAATGGAATTCTAGAATGAATGATTATTGAGTTGATGTAGGAAGTTAGTTAGATTACTCACATTATGAAATAGAATTGTTAAGTTTTGTACTCCCCTTCATTTGATGCTTATATGAATGAATTATGGCTGTATGCATACTTATTATTCTTTATCCCTATAGATTGAGTGTGGTATTGTCTTATTTCTTGTTGGTTGAATCTAATTACACTATTATGCTATTATATGCTCAAAATTATTTTGTAAGAGTTACTTAATTGAAATGTTTTATTTGGGTTCCACTCAATTGGAAACTTGGTTGGAATTCTTGTTTTATAAAAAATACATTGTTAAGTGTATGAGTTTTGTATACATTTAATTATCCAAAAAACTTTTGTTGCTTATATATTTCTGATTTCTAATTCATATTGAAACCTATTGTAAGCATGTATAATTAAATTTAATCATATTTTAAATGTATTACTTTGTATCTTTGATTTTATTCAGAAAGAGGTTGTATAAAGGCAAATTGCTTCTCTAATGAATTCCTCATTATAAAAATGGTTAATGAGATTATTGTTTATTGTTTTAATAGAATTCTGAGTTAAAGTATGGTTGAAAAATAATAAATTATATGTGAAATTTATATGAACTAAATATATTATTTTATTTTAATTTTATAATTATCAATGATTAAAGGAATATACTCTTGGTTACAATATCTTTTTGATTACATTAAATTGTCTTTTATTTGATTATATCACATTGGCTATTTCTAATATAATATTGTTAACATAGATTCAATTATAGACTACCAATGAAATTTATCTAATGAATAACAAATTTGATCATAACTATATCATTGTTTATTTAATTGGATAACAGAATTCATGCTTATCAATTGAGTGTTGTGTGGACTAAAAAAGGACATGTTAGCAATGATGTAGTGACCTTTAAGCTATGAGGTAGTTATCAACCTTAGTCAATAGCACTTAATAATTTTTTGTGATGCTTTGGTTACTATTATGTTCTTGATTGTTCTCTCTTTTATGCAATTATAATTTCTATTGCATACTTATGGAAATTTAGTATAATCACTACATGTAATTAAATTGATTATTAGAAACTACTTATGATTTACATTTCTTAAATTATACTTGATTACAAAATTAGTAAAAAATTATATCAATTACTCTTATCAAATACCTATTTGAACAAAATAATAACATAGGTTTTTGGAGTTATCCTTTTTGGTTAGACTAATTTTAACCACTTAACCATCCTCGAGTAGAATCGAAACCCACCGAGGAGAGTAAAGCATTTACCAAGGGATAAGGACCTATAAACACTTTATGTGGAAGAATTAGTGTCACATATGGCACTTGAGACTCATCCAAGTATGATTAAATCGATACGCCCTAAACCCCATAAGCACCATTAAAGGAAACCTACTTCCCCATAGCACCCTTTGTGAATAATTACCCCTTGTTGATTACATCATTTCACCTCTTTTGGTTCTAGTTGAACATAGGCAAGTACATTAAATGATTATCACTTGCATCAGTAAGTGAGGTGTTGGGTTTGACACACATCCATAAATGTACTTTGATATTCAATTCCAAAATATTTTTGGGAGTTGTTTTAAGATGTCCCTAGAACTAGATCAACCAAAGATTATCATAATGGGGTATAAATTTTAAAATTATAGATCTTGATTCAAAAATGATATTTCTATATCTTACAAGTTTCTATTTAAAAAAAAAACTCAAACTTAATTATTTATTGAATCTTATTTTTGAGCTGATTTGGTTGGTTTCCAAATTGAAATTCTTAGTATAAACTTTCACTACATTTTATACGTACACATATTCATCCAACTGATAACAT
>JARHVA010001233.1:57500-87500 GCA_037957365.1 Torreya grandis
ATAATAACACTACATAAATATGGCTTGTGAAGATCATTCTACATAATAAGTTTACACTAAAAAAGCTTAAAATGATGAGTGAGAACCCTTGTATTTATAAATTTTTGAAAATGTTCAAAATCAACCATGACCATCCATCTTGAGATCAAGATGTGTGGCCATAGATCAATTCAATTTTAGAGGCCCAATCTATAAATATCCACATTAATATTTAGAAGAAAGGGGCATTAATGATGTATGGGAGGGCTTAACCCTGATATTTGATCCATTTATGGCTTATAGATGCCGCCCCACTGATGATGTGACTAGATGATGTAGATATTAGAAAATAATTTACAATTAATATATCTTTAATAATTTCCATAGATTTCCCACTTAAGCTTTTAATTTGGATTAATTTGCTCGAGAGGTTAATTAAATTTTATGCAATTATTTGGAAATTAGTTTTCCACTTAATCAAATTGGTTGAAATGTCAATTTACTGGGTTGTAATTTGATTAGAGTATATTAGAAGGTGTCAGATATATAGGAGTAATACCCCATTTAAGATATTACCGACATGAAATAACACATGCATGTGTCATGTACTTTCAAATTAGAATAATTTAGTGGTTCAGAGTGCCAAATTGAATTTTTTTATTTTGACTCAAAATGATTTGGAAAAAGTAAATAATCACATAAAATGCATTACCCTATTCAAGGATACATTAATTTAAATCAGCACTTGTATGCAATAAAATCAAATCATTTAGTGTATTTTAGTGATTTTGGCCTAGATTTTACATTGTCATAAAATTTTGTGTAAGATTGACAATTTTGACATAATAGTGATAGGAATTGAATGTCTATATTTTACCTCTATTTGAAAAAGCATAGTGAGACATTAAGGTGAAGTAACATCTTTTCAAAGAAAAGAGTTGTCAAGAAGAAGTTGAAAGGAAATAACCCATGATTCCCCCTTGAAATGACATACTAGGATGAAAGAGTGGGATGGAATCTTGAAAAGAGAGAGAAAAAGATGTGAAATTAACCCATGGATGAGATTAAATCCATCCAAGCTAATGTTTACATGCATTGATTCTTAATGATAAAAATATAATAGAATATAGTGGGCTCCAAGGCAGGCAGAAGTGGGAAGGATGCAATCCAAAAACATGAATGACACACTTGGATACACCCAAAAGAGAGTGAAATCTACAGGCTTAGGAAATGATCAATCTTGAGACAAGTTGCAGACTTTAAAATTGCCAAAATAAGGGTAAAAGAAGCTGATCTTGGAATTAGAATAAAAAAGAGAGCATTGATCTAGAGAAAGGAAATAATAATGTGCCATAATATATCATATTTGATCAATTGATAAAACAATTTTGCCCCAATAGGGCTGATTTTGATCACTCATAATAACTTTTTCCCCAATAGGGCTAATTTGATCGAGGATTAGTCTAAATGTTGTACCCCAAAAGGGAAAATTAGCAAGCATAGCTCAAAGATATAACCTACTACATATATTAAATATGAGTAGGTACAAATACATATGCAAGGGTTTAATGACTGAAAAAGCCACAAAAAACCAAACATAAGAGGATACATAAAGTGATGAAAGAGATGATTGGAAGAAAAGGGGTGGCTGAGCTAACCTAAGATACATCACGTATCCAAGTGTTGCATACATAGTCCAGTTGGACCTCAATCCAATGTAGCTAACCTAAAATTAGAAGAAAATGGAATGAAGAATGGAGAATGGAAGAAAAATGGACCACTATTCACTTAGATTCAGAGTGTATGCCAAAAGATGCATGTCTTACGTAGAGTCTCATGTTAGGTATGGTGCTTTGAGAGCTAATATTTAGAGATTCATTAAAATTTGGACTTATAATCCAAAGCACTTGGTGCTTACTTTAGTAAAATTAAATTATGCATCATAAGTATGAGTAACTTAGAATGACATTGTATTTAGATTGCAATGAGCTAGTTCAAATGTGAATATTTATAACTAAGGGTAATGATAAAAAACTACCAATACTAGAGTTACAATTATTTACATTTAAAAAAAACAAAAAACAAAACATAAATGTACCAAACCTAAAATCAAGATATGAACAATCAAGATTTAAGTAGGAACAAGCATGTAAAAATGCAAAATCAAGAACAACTTAATAAAAAAATGAAAAAAAAATATGAATAATAAAGATCCATGTGTACTTATAAGAAGTTATTGGAAAAACAAAAGAAAATAACAAGTTAAATACAACTCTAAGCAAACCAAGCCTAATAGAAAACTAGACTAAAGGGATTTATAGAATGTATTTGAACTCAAAAATGTAAAACAATACAAGACAAGATAAAACAGTAATATAAAAGACCAAAAGAACAAAGCACCAAGAAGAAAAAATAAAGGAACAAAAATGAATAAAAATAAATAAATAAAAAATCACAAGAAATCACAATAAAACAACAATAAAAATCAAGTAAACACACACAAACAGGAGTTAGTCACAATGTTAGTGCAAAAAAAACAATTATTCGTGCAAGTGTAATAGAGGCATTACTCTTTACAAGAATGTAATAAGAACAAAGAACACAAAGTTTTATCCAAGTAATATGGAAACAATAAGAGAATAAAATGGGTGAAAAATAATAAGAGGAAGGGGTGGCTGAGCTGACTCCAGATGTATAATACAAGTGGATGTTGCCTACATAGTTCTATGAATGTGAGATCCAACATTAACTTTAGGCTAAATGTAGTTCTTCTAGGAAATGAGATAGAATAAAAGTGATGATAAGAAAAATATGATTGATGTTTTTGAGTAAATGAGGAAAATGGGTTTGCAAAATGGTGAGAGTGTTCAAGATGATTACTTGTAAAATGGCAAGAGCATGGGATCAAAATAAATGAAAGTGCAAGACAATGATTTTGTTTGGTTTTATCGATCATTTTCTAATGTTTTTTTGTATTTTTTGGATAAGCAATAGAAATGAAATATTAACAAAAGGAAAAGGGAACTACCTAATTGAAGAGATGCACTTCTATAGGTAAGAGTTCAAATAATAGCTAAATTAGATACAAAGAGGCTTACGAATATAAACAATGGCATAGTGAACCAACTAGTCAAGGAAATGTATGTCCAGGAGTAGAAGCTCTAATAATAGTTAAAGCTAGCTACAATGGCCCATGATCATAAATCATTGCGAGAGAGATCATGCTAAGGTAATAATTCCTACCAAATAGTACCAAAATAATAAAGGAATAACATTGAGTATTAGATAAATCTAAAGAACCATTCAATAAAAAAGCCATGCGCTGATGTATTTGTATTCACTTGTATGTAAGAGGAAGTTAAAAAATCCTATTCATGTTGAAGTACTTTGTATAAATGGCATCAAGTGTGTCTAGAATGCCTATAAGTCATAATCAAGATCATAATTGGGCAAGGGATAGAACTGTCCAGGTTACAATGGCCTAGGGTATGAAAATAATATTGTTCTACAGAGAATTGTCTAGAATAAAATAAGACAAAATGAATAGGGTCCAAGATACGATGGTCTAGGTGGAATAAAAAGATTCAATATAGGATATAAATGATCCAAAGTGTCGATGGTCTAGAGTTTCAACTATCTAGAGTCATAAAAGAATATGGTTCTCATGAGAATGGTCCAGGGTAAGTCGAGACATAATGAATATGGTCCAAGCTAGGATGGTACAAGATATAATAATAAGATAAAATGACTTCAGCACAAGTTGCCGCAAGTAAGGGTTCTTGTAGACAATGATTCAAAAGTTGTCAAGCATATAACTTCTTGATATGTACTATGTTCATGGGCTCTACAAGGTCTTTTCCATCTAGAGTAGCTAGTTGATATGCCCCTGATCCATAATTTATTGTGATAATAAAGGGTCTTAGCCAATTGGGTTATAACTTATCCTTTTTTTTTAATTCAACATTTGTGTTCTTCTGATTCTCTTTCAAGACCAAATCACTAATTTCAAACTCCTAAGGGAGAATATGCTTGTTGTAGCTTTTACACAATCTATTCTAATAGGATTGTAAGTTGTATAAGATAGCCAAATGCTTACCATCAAGGATTTATAGCTCTTACAACTTGATATCTCTATAATCTTTTTCCTCTTCAATATTATCCAAAGATACTCGTAATGAAGGCAACTAGATATAAATTGAGATAATAGCTTCTATGCCATAAACAATGGAGTATGGAGTGGCTTCTGTAGGGGTTTGATGACTAGTGAGATAAGCCCAAAGGGAAGGAAACATTTACAAGTTCCAATTACAACCAACATCATTGATAATCTTATTTAATATGGAAATAATGGTTGTGTTCAATACCTCAGCTTGACCTTTTCTTTGTGGGTTATATGGTGTGTATTTCTTATGCTTGATTTTGAATTATTTATAAAGAGCCTTAACATCTTAGTTTACAAATGATATGTCATTATCAGATATAATATGGGATAGGATACCATATCAATAGATCATTTTGTAATGAATAAAATTGGAAATCTACTTTTGAGTGATGTAAATGAGAGGAATGGCCTCAATCCACTTAGTAAAATACTAGGTAAAAGTGAGAATATATTTATGGCCATCAAAATATGTTGGGTTTATTTTTTTGATGAGATCGAGGCCCCATGTAGAAAATGGCCATGGTTTTGTAATCAGTTGTAGTGGCAAAGAAGGTGTGTGTGTATCAAATTTCCATGTTGTTCATAAGAAACACACTTCCTAACATAATCATAAGCATCTACCTCTATTTTGTTACCAATAGTATCCTATTCTAAGGAGATTTTTGGCTAAGACTACACCATTAGTATGGGACCCAAACATTACTTAATGAACCTCCTTAAGCACTATCAAGGATTCTCCAAAAAATAAACAATAAAGTAGCATTCCATCATATCCTTTATGATAAATTTTGTTTCCAAGGAGGGCATAATAGGCTATGCTATGAAGGAAAAGTTTATAATGGCTATTGGAAAGATCAGGTAGAAAAACTTGGTCATGAAAATAATTATAAATGTCTTGATACCAAGGCAATTCAAGTGGGGAATTGGGACCAGAAATGGTACATACCCTTTCTAAATATAGAAAGACATGAGCAAGATGTATAAGATTCTAAATGAGAAACTGGCACTCTTTAGTACTACTATCAATCTATATCATGGACCTAATTATTACCATTGCATTAGTATATCTATTATTATCCCATGTTATTTGTTAAAACCATAGGGACTCAAAATGAGTCTTAATATTATCCATAATGTGCTTGTAGGGTACAAGCTTGTTATCTCTAGTCTGATACTAATCTATGGTTTAATTTAATAATCAATTGAGAATCCCCATAAACTATTGAGTGTTGTATATCCCATTACACTAAAAGATGTAATCCTATAATAATTGTCTCTTATTTAACCATATGGTTGGTACAATGAAAATTAATATGAAATGCCTTGGGAATTAGATCCCCTTTTGATGCAATCAATAACATGTCAACTCCAGATCTATGAGATGTAAAGGTGTCATCAATGTATAGATTTCACTATTTAAGTTCATACAACACTTCTTCTATTATCATAATATAATCATCTAAAAAATTGAATATGAGTGGTTGAGTGTCTATAATAGGGGCCTCTATAAGCTGATTTGTAATAACCTACCCCTTTTCTGATATTTAACATTAAACTTGCTTAATAGCATGAGTATTTGGCCATGCATCCTATGAGAGTTGCTTTGGATAATAAAAATTTGAGAGGGTCCACTTTAGCACTAACAATGATTTTGTTGTTTATCATATAGTGTCATAACTTTTGGGATACAAACACCATAGCTAAACATGCCTTCTCATTAGGTGTATAATTATTCTCATAAACCACAAGTGTACAAAATAAATAATAAACTACATATTACTTTCTTGGATCATCATGTTGGGATAAGAGTGCCCCCATTACATGCTTAGTCATTGAAATATAAAGAATCAATGGTTATCTAGGTGTTGGTGGTCTCAAAATTGGCAATTTGGATAATTATGTGATGAGATTCATAAATGCTAATTGACACTCCTTGTCCCATTGAAATGTGACCCCTTGAAGACACAAAAAATCTACACACCATGATTTAAATTTTGTAGTTTCACTTGACCACCTTCGGACCCTCTTGGGATCAATTTGACCTATCAACCCCTAACTGAGCCTACCCATAGTTAGTTTGACCAAAATTTATTAACCCACCATTTTACCCACTTTAACCCTTCATCCTTGACCACCAATAGTCAGGTTCACCACCGAAGGTCACCCTAATAATCAAGGATCAAGTTTCACCTCCTTAACCACCAACATGCAAGATCACCCACCTGGCTTTTTTAAAAATAAATCATCCAAATCTAGTTGTGAGCCATTGCATGTGTGATTTAAAATTAGGAAGCCCATTTAATATCTTATTATAGGTCTCTTGCCTTACCTATATGAAGAGAAGAACAAGGAGGTGAAATCCATCTATAATTATTATCAAGATCTTATGCATCTAGAGTTCCTTTGCTTTATAGGTCAATCATCATCAATAATCTAGTGATCCAAACATTACACTAGAAAGACAACTTACCACCGTAGTTCACCTCAAGCATCCACATGATCAGCCTTTTGAAAGATAATTACTTGATTTACAATATTTAATTACTTTAATTGCTTTTCACTCTCAACCCAACACCAACCCATCTTTTAGAATCTCATTTTGAGATCTCATTAATTAGTCTTTTTATCAACCCAAATCTACACACAATAACCATCGATGGTTGTCTCAACCACCGATGGTCTATTTAACCACTGACAATCACCTTTCCCACCAATGATCACCTTAACTGTTGATGGTCATTATGGTAGAATATGTTTTCACCTACCAACCCTCATCCAAACCTCATTTTTTGTGTCCCTCCCTATTCATAAACACCTTTCTAAATTTTTAAAGCATATCCCAACCATCCAATAGTAGTATTAATTAGCTTATTTCTATTTGAATCATTTATAAGCTATTTCTTTAGCAATCATTTCTTTTATTCAATTTTAGTACATTTTTATTATTGATGCAAGTACTCTCTGTTCTATTTATAAACTTAATTGTTTAAAACATGTGGATTGACAGCCCCCGAGGAAGCTCTTACTTCCAAGATCTAGCTATCGCTAGGCAATCCAGCCAACTATCTATAGGTCATCCTCCCAAGCCAAAGAGGAGTTTTCATAATATTTTTATTCCATGCATGCACAATCAAATAGGTTTTTCAACCACACCCATACTTAGTTTCTTCTTTTCTTTTTCTACTAATAAGCAAGAAATTCACTAAAACATTTTAGCACACCCAATGGGACCTTTGTGTCTTTATTTGGGTTCTTGTTCACTTGCATTCTTTCTCTATTCTATGCTCATTAATGAAATCAAAATTTTCTTTTGGGATTAAAATTAAGTGCATACATCAACTACTTGAAAGTTTAGTTCACATAGCTTAAATTAAAGGTAAAGTGATCTATTGTAGATTCACTCTTGTTTCAAAAACTAAACCAAACCACTTTCATCAATTAAACATCAAACAAACTTAAGACAATACCCAACTAGTATTTCATCACCTAGTGGTAACCTAACCCTTTCCCAACAATCCTACTTGGAGGTCATTACTAAGGGGAGAAATAACTCAGCTCTCTGGTTGAGTATAAACTCTGAATATCAATATATATTAGCTAAGCACTTGACACCCTTATCACTATAGTATGTGAAGTGAGGGGGTAGGCTCCAATACCAATCCATGTATTGATTCTGACACAAATTATTTTTGGATACCTAAACATAACCTGAAACCAACCTCAAACTTCTTTCCAGTACCTATTCTATAAGCTAATTTTAGTCACACAACTTATTAAGGCATAAGCCAAAAGTGAGATTAATTAAAATCTAGAGCTTACAATCTCTTTTAGAGATTGATTTGATTTCTTTGATCATAATTTTTATCTTCTTTTTGTTTGAGTAGTGAGGTTGTTTGTGATTTCTCTCTCCCCTATCTCATATGGTTCTCACTCACTAGAAATGAAAGAACCTTACACAACAAAACCCATCACCAAACCAACCTACCTCTTCCACCTCTTCATCCATGGGCTACATCTCTAAACTAGAAAACTCTCCTCACCCCTTACAAAGTCCTAATTTATCTTGGGAGGTTCCTCAAGGAGATACAAATTATACTACTTTCCTATAAAATAATCTCATAACCTTACAACACTATCTTAAAACTATGTCTTACCATAACTTGACTTTGGCCCCACCCATAGATCCACCTTATGGCATGCCTCCCCACCTCATGGGGAGTACCTCTATTTACATGGTTACTACCCAACTATTGACTACCTAGGCTTCCTTATTGACCAACAACCTCTTTGAGACTACCATAGAAATCTGACCAACCCAAGCTACTGCTACCCTTATACCTTCCACTCCTACTAACCACTCCTCTACAATAGGAGTTCCTACCTACAACACTACCCACCTTCTTTTAGATACCTTTAATCCATCAACCACTACTCTACTTTAAATCTTGATGGTGTCCATACCCTATACCTTACCACTTATTAGTACAAGGGTCACTACCCTTCCTTTAGTCACCAACCCAACTACCACCCCTATCCAATAAGAACCCCTTACACCAAACTTTGGCTACATACCTAAACTACAAGGGCACACACCCCTATCCACTACCCAACCACCTACATCTACCTAACCTTATGTATCTTCCACCCAACCATTAGAATCCATGTACCAATATGTTACAACCTCCC
Organism: Torreya grandis; assembly: GCA_037957365.1. Classification (NCBI taxonomy): domain Eukaryota; kingdom Viridiplantae; phylum Streptophyta; class Pinopsida; order Cupressales; family Taxaceae; genus Torreya; species Torreya grandis. The sequence continues at coordinate 66,328 of JARHVA010001233.1, forward strand.
AACCTTCTACCCACTATCAGTACCTCACCCAACCACCATAGCAATATACATCTTCCAGCCTTTCAAGTGCACAACCCCAACTAGACCTAATGAAGATGATGATGGACAAGATAACCACCTTAGAGTCATCTATTTTTGGTTCTCATAAAATTTTGTCATATGACTAAATCTTTAATTATCCCATCCATCCATCTGTGCCTATCAAGCCATATCCTCCTCAATGGGAACTTCCAAAGTTCTCTAAATTTCAAAGTAAGGAGGATCCCCAATTGTACCTTAGGGAATTTAGGCTAACTTTTTATCTAATTAACTATGATGATGCCCTCCTTCTCTGCACCTTCCCCATGTTCTTATCCATTCCAGCATTAGATTGGTATAGTGCCATACCCAAGCACTCTCTTTTCTCCTTTACCTAACTAGCTCAAACCTTTTTGGACCACTTTTTGATCAACATTTCCAAGAAAGATTTTATCATCGACCTTTACTCTATTGGGTAGTTTGAGTATGAATCCATTACTAATTTTATATCTTGTTGGAGGATCCTAATCAACTAGTTCTCCTTTTCCTTGTCTCAACTCGAACTCATAGAGCTATTTACTCAGGCATGTGCCAAGCATATATCCTCTATGCTACATGTCTAAAGATTTTTCACCTTTGATGAAGCTTTTACCATGGCACATAAATTAGGGAATATAGTCATTGATGAAGGAAAGTTAAAATTGAAGAACAAGAACTCCATCTATAAAACTAATGAGCCCTTGTATTCTAATTCGAACAACTAGTCTAATACTAGTGCTAGGGGCAAGGGAACCATGAATGAATTTGTCCTTGAAGCAACTCCTCCACCATCAATAAACCAACCAATTTAATCTATTTACTCAAATCAAAACACAAAAAAACAAAATTGGAGCCCCCCAAAGCAATTCACTCTACTTAGAGAATCTTATGCTTTAATCTTGAAGAAGTTATTGAAAGCTAATATCATTCAACTTCCTCCTATCAAGCCTCCCTAGAAATTTGACTCTTCACATCCTATACCTAGTTGGTACAATTAGAATGATTTATGTTCCTTCTATCGAGTGATATGGCATGACATTAGTAGGTGCAATGCCTTCAAGAACATTATCCAATCTCTCATTGACAAGGGGGAGCTCGCATTAGCCAATCCCAATGCACTACAAAACCAAGCCCTTGAAATCTTTAGGCAGCCTTTTCGCAGCCATCCACCTACTAAGAATGAGAAAAACATGGTTGAGTTTTCTCATGATGCCCATACTATTAACATGGTTCTTGACACATTTGCTGCTAAAGAACCTACTCACCAGCTTATCTATTCATCACCCTCTCTACATGTTGAGGTAGTAGAGTTACCTTCTCCTCTTTTGAAAACCCAAACTAAGGATACACCCCTTTCTTCACATCCACTTATTGAGTTAATGGAGTCCCCAAACACTCCTTAAACCAATATACCAGATAGGGCACCCATCTTACCTTCCTTATCAACTACCAAGCAACTCACCCTTCCCATAGAAATCATTCTCAAGGAGGAAAACCCCATGTATACTCATCCTATGGAGGAACCACCTATCTCAACCTTTAATCCTTTGATTAAATAAGAGGATGAGGTTACCATCCCTTTGTCTCAACCTATGGGCTTATCTTCTAGGTCCATTATCTAGGGAATAAAACCAACCTACAAACCATTCTCTTGGTTAGTGCATAAATTACAATTTATCTCCAACCTTGACATGGATAGAGCCAAATTTTGGTATCAATTATGGATACCTTTATATCATAAAGCAAGAGCCTCCAACCATACCTTTAACATACCAACCCACCCATTTTCACTATTCAAACTCTAGATTATCAACCAAACCAATAGAAACTTTTACCAATCCAACGATCCCTCAGCCATCCAAGACACCTAAAGCCCAAGTGACCAAATTAACTTCTCAAACCAATCCAACCAAACTAATCAAGAATTTTGGCACCTTCCCTACATAGAGTCTTAACCATTCCTCTTTGAAAGTGGAGCTTGCCTCACCAAAACCAACTACCAAGTACCAAACCAAAGTAACCAAAGAGGTAAAACCACCCAAAGGCCCAAAGCTCTAAATTTTACCTCCCTCAACCTTTCCCTCCATTTTGGGGCCTCATCCCTCTACCTTATGCAAGAAGCCCATTATCTCTACCAAAATCCCACCACCTCTATTGGTTACACCTTCATGGTTTCTTTTTGATCCACCTCTCTTCACCAGACCATCAATACCTAAGCTACCTACCTTGAGATCCTCTACCTCTAGCTCATCAAACTCCTTAACTAAATCGAAGCCATCAACCAAGCATACCACTTTACCCAAATCATCTTTCATCAAACCTATTTTTAAATAACCTTATACCTCAACACCCAAATAAAATATTGTTACACCTTTACCACCTTTAACCAAGTCCTACTCGATCATTCTCCATAGGTTATTACAAACCTTTTGTTTATCTTTACCTCCCACCAGAATCTTTAACCCTCTAACTTCAAAATCCATCTACTACAATGACCACCAATTGTGTTCTTATCATAGGACACCTATCCATGATATGGAGAACTATAAAGCTCTCCAAACCATTATCCATTAACTTTATGATGAATATGATCTATTAACAGATGAACCTCCTATGAGCCCTATACTCATCCAACTAAAAACCATACCTACCTAATGTATACCTATTTTCCCACTCTCACCTCTAATCAAAAATTGAGTTTTAATAATGATTTAAAGTTAGAGCTTCAGTGATGGTACACTATAGAGCTCGTTGAGAGCTTTTTGATGCATTTTTTGGAACATAAATCTGAGTTTGGGAGATCCTATTATGGCCATTTGAAGATTTGTCAAAAAATGTCACTTGTGACATTTGGCACAAGTTTTGAGGTGGTTTCAACATTTGGACCCATCAGAGGTCAACACTTGGTAAATGTTAAGGTTTGAAAAAAATGGTTTGATGACATGCCACATGGAGTCAAGCGTGAGCAAAGGTGGTGAAGACCAAGCAAGGTGGCAAGTTCGAAGGAAAGATTGAGTTTGAAGGCACATGTTTGGCATTTTGACCAATGTGCATGCTATCTAGGTGCCAAGTCTCCCACAAAGGGGGTGTTGACACATTCCAAGGAGGATGCCAAGCTTCTTAAAGCATGCAACCACCTTCCACATAGCCCATGTGGGATAAATGCGCCCAAGAAGAAGTCCAAGCATGCCTAGCAAGGAGGGAGGCTGATTCAAACTTAGTCAAAGCACCTAAAAAGGAGGACAGCTAGTTTAGAACACTTGACCTACTGTCCAAAAGGGATAGGCCTTGACCACTTCAGCTACAAAGGTCGAAGTGTTATATAAGGCACTAATTTCTACTTGATGTAATCAAATTCTAGACTATGTTTTTTATTTTTAAGAGGCTGAGACTTGTAAAAGCTTTGGGAAAGCTTATGTATTTGATTTTTATCCATTTTACATCCATAATACATAGTATTAATACTCTTTTTATCCAATTTTCATATTAGAGGAGTATATTTTCAGCCCATAGAGGAGATTTTTAGGACTTTTATAGCAACTTTGCAGGTTTTATGAAGACTCACAAAATTTGAAGGTGTCGGGCTTGATTTCAGTTACGGTGAAGGTGAATTCTTGCATAGAGATATTATCTTGTAGGAAAGTTGTTTATTGTTCTAGGTGTTTGAAGTGCCCTTAATGGAAATGGTCCACTCCTTTGGAGAACCTAGAGATGTAGGCATCAATTGTTCAGCCGAGCTCTGTTATCACATTTTTGTGTTTTGGTAATTGTCATTTGATGCATGAATTTTTTTTTAGTTTGCTGATTTGGTTTAATTAATAAATGAACTCATGTAAGTAATTTTCATTTTGACAATTATAACACAATGTTATTAAAAAAACTAGTTTAATTGGTAAATGGAAGTATTAAGTCTTTTGACAATTCCAATCCAACTCAACAATTGAGAACATTTTTGCCAAAACATTTTGCAAGTTCTTTTGAGTTTTTCAAGAATTTGTTAAGTTTTGAGAAATTTAGTATTCATACTTGAAGCTTCACTTTGAGTTTATTAGTGTATTTTACGGATCAACCTCAGAGTGGAGATGAGTCTAAATAATATACTACTTTTACCCCTCTTTCTATCTATACTATCAGTGTGGTCATGAGATCACAAAAAATGATAATGGGAAGGCTAAGGTGTCCATTCCTTGGATGTATCCATCTTCAACCTCCCAACCATCTCAAACCCATCCATCCCCATCTTTGACCAAACCCAAGGTGTCTATTCTAGGTACCTCCTAATCCAACCCCTCATAATCCATCAAAAGAGTTATCCTCAAGAAAATTCACTAGACCTCAGTGATGATGAGCTTCTATGAGTTGATCTCTACATCTCCACATCACCACCAAGCACTAATAGAGGATTTGTAATATATTGAGGTCTAACTTGAAGACCCTGAACCTCTACCAACCTTTATCAGTGCCCTTCAAAGTTCTAAGCTTGTTACCTTCAAGGATTCATAAATATCCTCTATCCATATAGATGACCCAGACCCCCTCTCTTTATTACTACCTACATTAACCAAACCTACATTAAATGGGTCATGATTGATGGGGGAGCTAATATTAACATCATCTCCTCCCATGCCTATAACCAACTCAACATTTTGGACAACATCATCTCTAAAACATCAAACATCCTCTATTCTTTTAATGACACCATGAACACCACCCTAAAAATGGTTATCTTCATAGTTATTTAGGACCTTGCATGCTCCCTAAACTTTTGTATGTCATGGAAGGTGAATTCCAATACAATGTTTTGTTGGGATGACCTTGGATCCATTCTATGGGATGCATTCCCTCTACCTTCCATCATTGCATTAAGTTTGAACATGAAGGCTAGGTCATCAACATCTAAGCTAACCTAAGTCCTTTCTCAACATGCAACATGACCTACTGACCCAATGACATCCTCTTACCCCCATCTAACACACCCTCCTTGACAAAAAATGCTACCTCAACCATAAAATAGGAAGCCTTCCCTCTTTCTACTAATTGGGAATTAATTATCTCATCCATCCCCTTTGATCAGATCCACACCATAGACCTTTTTTAATCAATGTTCCTTCTCCTTTTTCTAGGGGAGTATTGCCTCCTTGCCCTCAACACTTTCCCTACTCCTCATGACTATGGTAAACCTACCAACCAACTGAGATATGACTATAATGTTAGAACTATCATTCCATTAGGACATCCCCATTATCAAACCCATTTTGTCTATGGGGGACTTAACAAACCCCTTGTTTTTTCTACCACCTCTCTTTCACCTAAGCCATTCACCTCCAGCTTCTCCTATGTAGAAAAATTGAGCTTTACCAAGACATACCTCCATCAGTGTGTTTGGAAAGGCTTTAGTATTAGGTGATATGAGCATGGGCCACATGATTTGGTCACCATCAAAACCAAAAATCCTCATGATAAGCATGGCCTTGGTTTTATCCTACCAAATAAGAGGTAACCCAAACCACCTGTTATTATGATTATTGAGGAATATACCCCTTCTTCACCAACCTATCCACCACCTACATGTGAGCATGATCACATCATCCCACCTAATTTTTTTCATCAACATGATTATCTTAATACCCCTGACTTATAAGGAGGGGGAACCATAACCATCCTTTTGATCCATCCTAAAATGATATGAGAAGACTCTCCTACCATTAAAACTATTTAATGCTAGGATGATGACTCAATTATCACCTATCTTGGTGCCCCAGATTATTTAATCCAAAAATCCCTTCCTCTTGAGACCTAAACCATGTTTAATTAATCCACCATGAATATCAACTTGGGTACTCTGAATAACTCCCATAGTGTCAAACTTGGCTAATAGCTAAATACTAATGAACTTTAGGACTTCCATTCTTTCCTCCAAGATCGCAGCATAGCCTTTGCTTGGTCTTATAGTGATATGCCTAGGATTAACCCTACCATTACTACCCATAACATAATCACTAACCATGATGCCAAACCTATCAAGTAAAAACCTCAATGCACGCATCCTCACATAACCATTCTCATCAAAGAACTTTAGTGTCTTCTATCTGTCAACTTCATTCAACCCATTGACTACCCCCAATGGGTTTAAAATGTCATACCTATCACCAAATCCATAGGGGGACCACTCATTTGTGTGTAATTTCATGACTTCAACCTCACCTACCCTAAAAACAACTTTCCCCTACCAAGCATCGATTAACTAGTTGATCTTATAGCCAACTATGAGATGTTATCTCTCATGGATAGATTCTTGGGATACAATCAAATATCAATTTCCTCTGAATATCAACATAAAACTACCTTTACCATCCTTTTTATAACCTTTTTCTATAGATTCATGCCTTTCAAATTAAATAATGCTGGTGTAACTTACCAATGTTTCATGACCTATATCTTCCATGACCTCATCCATAAGATTGTAGAAAACTATGTGGATGACCTTCTCAAAAAATACAAACTATAAAAGGATCATTTGGTTGTTCTCAAGATCATCTTTGAGTGGCTTATCCACTACCATGTCCACTTAAACCTCAAGAAGTGCATTTTTGGGGTCTTGTCAGGAAATCTTCTTGGTTTTATTGTCTCCCTTCATAGAATTGAAGTTGATCCTACCAAGATCAAAATTAATCCTATACATGCTTCCTCCCAAGGATGACAAACCGTTCTACCTTTATATCTCTGCTACTAATCACTCCCTAGGGGTAATGCTCACTCATCAGGATGAAAAACACAAAGAACAAGCCATATAATACATTAGCCACATGCTTTTAGAGTATGAGACTTGATATTCCTATACTAAGAAGGTTTTCTTAGCTTTAGTTTTCATGGCCACCAAATTCCACCACTACCTTCTTAACCATCAAACCCATGTCATAACCAATACTGACCTCCTTAGGTACATGCACTCTAAGCCATATCAAAACTAACATATGGCCAAGTGGATCATGCTTTTATCAAATTTTGACCTTGATTTCCTTCAGCAAAATTTAATTAAGGGAAATGTCATTACTAACCAATTGGTCAAGGCACCTTTAGTAGACAACTAACCTCCTCCCATTGAGTTCCCTAATGAGTCCATCATAACCCTCTCTTAGGTGCATTTCACCTATCAAGTCACCATGTTCTTTGATGGATCAAAATGTCAACATGGTGGAGGAGAAGGTGTCATACTTATCCCCTTTTATGGTGTACTTCTCCCTTTATCCTTCAAGCTTGATTTTGAATGTACCAATAATATGGTTGAGTACAAAGCCCTAGTGATAGGCCTTCAAACTACCTTAGCCCTAGGATTCAAAATGATCAATATCTTTGGTGACTCCCAACTTGAGGTTAATCAAATAAATGGCTCTTATTAGTTTAAGAATGATGTTTTGCAATAGTATAAATAATTGGTTGATGAACTCTTAGCATCATTTGAACACTACCAAATCCAATCAACCCCATGATCTACCATCAAGTTTGTCAACACTATGGCTTCCCTCACCTCTTAGATCCCATTAACACCTTTAAACTCTAAGTTATCTATCATTATCCATAGACAAACCTAAACTTCCTATGTCAAACCAAATTCTTCCACCATTTTCAATGTGGAAGAGACCTAACTTGACCTCTAGTATCAAAAAATCTTTGACTACGTTAACCTTGGCATCATTCCTTCTAGCCTTTCTTAGAATTTTCAAAGATCATTTATTCAGGGTACCTCACATTATACCATATAGGGAGTAATTATTTATAAATGTGGATTTGATTGCCTCTTCTTTTATTGCCTACATAGTCATGAAGACTCTCACACTATCAAAGAAACACACAATGGTATCTATGGGGGACACTTTAGTGGCCTCACTATATCTAAGTGCATCCTTCATCTCAGCTATTAATAGCCTACCCTTAACTAATCCTATTGTGATTACATGAAAAAGTGTGTCAAATGTCAACAACCAATCTACATCACACACCTAGCCATAGTCTTTATCTTTTTAATGATTTTTGGCCCTTTTCACCATGGGGTCTAGACTTCATTGATGAAATCAATCCCCATTCCTCATAGTGACACCATTCTATCATTATTTTGACTAAATATTTTACCAAGTGGATAGAGGTTACTCCTCTAGTCTCAACCAAAGTGGAAAAGATTGTCAACTTTATCAACCATCATATCATCTATCACTTCAGTGTTCCTCATATGATTATTATTGACAATGGTAAATATTTTAATAACAATAAATCCTAGGGTCTATGTGATGCATTTATAATTAATTGAATCTTCTCCTCACCCTATCTCCCTCAAGTGAATGGACAGGTCGAGGCTTATAACAAAACTCTTAATAACATGCTAACTAAAATGGTCAATGCATATGGTTAGGATTGGAAGTTTCACATCCCCTTCACCTTATGGGTATATCTTACCACCATTATAACCCCTATGACTTATACACCTTTCTCTCTTATGTTTGGATCCAAATCCTTCTTGCCTCTCAAAGTCTAAATACCCTCTCTTTGCATATCCTTGAAAGATCTCATTTCTAAGGATGATTATCATTAGCACTATTTATCCCAACTAGAGCTACTTGATGAGAATCATTTAAAATCCATTATATAGCTTTATTTATATCAATGGCATGCCAAATATGCCTATAACAAACATGTTAAAGTGTGAGAATTCAATATTAGAGATCTTATCCTAAAGTAAAATCAACATGTCACTAATATGGAGAAAAACAAGGGGGGCAAATTGGTTTTCAATTAGCTTGGACCTTATATCATAACCCATAAGTATGGATCAAGAACTTACCAGTTATCTTCTCTCAAAGTCCACCTAGAACCTAAGAGCCTCAAGGCTTTGCATCTGTGTTCATTTTTTTGTTAAGAAGGATCAAGTTCACCTTTTGTTTAACTTAAGATCATCCCTTGCTATCCACCCATATTCCATCTCCCTATTTTAGGGGAAACTAATTCACATTAAATCATTTTATTATCCATCATTTTCATATCCTTATTTTAAACAATGGGTACCATGACTCTACCTATGGCATGGTTTTCAAGGTACTTTCCACCCCTTCACATGATGGATACCCATAAATGTTATCACCTAAACCCCTTTACACCTAATAAACCTTTTTGTGCTTCTAGTTTTGCCTTCATAAAGGTGAATCCTTAAGCATCTTTAACTATGTATATGTCAAGAAAAATTAAAGCAATCAAAGTAAAACATCCCTACCAATAACAAGCATGGGTTATTCTTAAGCATTCATAGACTACTCCCCTAAAGGAGAGTTGTTGAAAATTTATATGAAATTACCAAATATCAAGTAGTTTTCTCCCTTGAAGGATATCTATCAAAATCATTAAACAAATCATATAAACTTAAACCACTCCCTTGAATGATGGCTGAGTAAAGCATTTGTCAAAATCTTAGCAATTTCTTGGAAGCTTCCCACATTGATCAACTTACCATATATGATAACAAAGTAAAATACCCATTATCAAAATCTCAATAAAAGAAACATATTCTTGAAATCTATAATTGGCTCTTAAACAACATAATAAGGTGGAATTCACAATCAGCTTTCATAAATAGACTTCTTGTATTGATCAGTCTAAAAAGTTTGGCATAGACTTGTTTATCCTAGTTCTCTAGACAACTATAGAAGAGGCACACTAATATCATGAGAAGGTTCCATTTTCACCCATCTCCCTTATAATCAAGGGACTTTTGAGCTTACTTATCATCATGTGGTCAAGAAACCTTTTAATCAATTATCAAATGCTAATACAAAGAATATGAAGGGCTTATGTTCATTGAGTCAATCCAACTTTGGTTCTATTATTTCAATCCTTGTCAAAGAAGAAGCATCATGACCTCTTCTTATCCTATGGTGACTAGTTGATATTTTCATTTAGACATTTGTCTCTTGATTATATTCTTTATTGTTAGTTACCTTACCTCATGTGCTTTACCTTAATAAAAGTTCACAGTAACAATAATCGTAATAGGCATATACGTGTGTGTCACAAGAAACATCATAATAATAAACATAAGCATAACCCTAATCATAATCATAACCATAAAAATCATAAATCCATAACATCATCAATGAGAAATTATAACTATCAACCATTTTCCACCACATGTCTAGAATAATGAAATCTAAATATTTAGCATGTTGTAGGAAGCCAAGAAACATACCCATATATGAAAACCATATCATGCCTAGCTAAGCATATATCGATGTCTATCATCCATAACATAAGCATTGTCCATAATCAATATAAACATCACACCATAAGCATTACACATTAACAAGCATAACCATAAACATGAGCATAAATAATGATCATATGTATAACTTGTGAGTTGAATAACATAATATTATGTACAAGTAGATAGACATGTCTCTCTCTCAAGATATACATCTCATTACATTGACTCAAAGGATGGAATCAAAATAATATACAAAATGTCATAATCTAGCTATATATATGCCCCAAGGGCACCATTATCTCCTAGAGTACTATTGGATCTTGGTGCCTACCCACCCGCTATACCTTATAATCCCCTAGTTGTCCCTATTTATCTAGTTATAAATGCTTCCCACTACCTTGGCATTACCACACTAGCTCTCCCTACCAAGCAACCCCTGTACTCACCCCATCAGGGTTCTTATAGACACTATGTCAAAACTATGGCCTCATAGTACCTTAACTCCTCTACTATAGCCAAGTATCATTCCATGTGAATCATGATTAGTGGCCCTATCTATGTTGCATCTACTTCTACTCTCTACCTTAGAGAGTCCCTCCCCTATATAACCATAAAAAGTGAAGCCTATGCCTAGTCCCTATCACCTATGAGAATAATCACCTAGCCTTGTAATATATCAATCTAACCTTATAATGTGGCCACCTATACTTGTAATACTATAGCCTATCCCTATGTAATAGCTAAAGTTTCTCCTACCTATCCATTAGGGCCAACTAAATACCATCAACCTCATACCTCCAACATCCCTACCAATGTTTGTAGTTGCATATGTAGGTAGGTACCATGCCATGTACCCATCTATAAACCCAACATCATCTACATGTGCCCTAGCTAGCATCTTTTCATAGTCTATCAAAGTAAGCATTAGATGTGGCTCTAGTAATAGAATCTTAGAGTCTTTTCCCTTGTACCTAGGGAATGGACCTAGAATACCTTGTACCAGGCTAAAATGTTAGTGTACCCTATCAAATAGGATCATCTCCACCTCCTCATCTCACCTACTAAGTATCCATCTATAGATCTAAAGGGATAATGTCTACCTATTGTAGCCTAGACATACCAATAACTACACATATGGCCTCCAAGTGATGTCACCTATCACTAGTGCACCTAGTGTACCCCTAAGCCACTTGACATCATGTGCCCCACATCTTGCACTAGATGCAGAAAAATCACCCCTCCACTATATAGAAACTAATGGAGAACTATACCTATGTGAAACCTACCCATGATAATCTCACTAGCCTTAGTACTTAGATATGCTCATAAGCTTAATAATGTAGAACTAGATTGACACTAATACCATACCTCCTATGAGCCCTGAATGCCCATAACTACTTGTATATTTGTATTAAGAGAATAGGTACCCAACCAAATACCATCTAACCTATCAATAGCTCAACCAATACCCTTAGTATTAAATATGGAAACCTCCCATTACTTAAGTTGGGAAGATAAAAGCATGATACAACAATCATTAGCATGGTCATAAGTCTAATCTCACCTAGAGAGCTCCCATACAAAGCACTATACCTATACCCCCTAACATGCCATCTGACCTGATCACTGTCATCTCCATACACAAGCTCAATGTGATCATCCCATTCTTCTCACTCTATATGATAGATCAGATCAACCATAAATTGGAAGTTGAGTGATCCTATGCACATCCTCAAGAAAGATAGTCATCTCCCTAGTTGATAATAAGAAGGTTTTCATAGCAGCATTCCATCTCTCAATGAGTGTTACAACCATGGATGCATCTTGAGGCACATACTAATAATGTTTCATGGCACCCAAACCCACCTCCTCCATGTAAGCCTAGTTGGCTGGGGTCATCCCCTACTAGATCTTTGCAAAAATACATGACACTTGATCATGCATCTATATCTATTCCCTTAACCCACCTTCCAAATCAGCTAGCAATCACCATCCACCTTAGTAAACACCTTCACCACTAAGCACCAAAAATTAAATCTTAAAGTCAACCAATTACCAAAGTGTAAATGAGGTAAAAGTGATTCTATTTTTAGTTTTAATTGCTAAGATTTTAGGGTTTTCACCTTGACCATTGATGGTCAGGGTGACCATCGATGATCACCCTTAAGCACCTTAGTTATCAATGGTCAAGATGTTCACCTTATTATTTTCACCTAAGTAGACCCTCCTTTAATAAAACCAACCCATTTTACCCACCCTTAGAGAATACCTTCTCTACCCACCCTAACCACCTCATCACCTTGTTATTGGTCCCTTTTATCCCAATTAGCACATGTTTTATGATAATTTTTACTTGGTCCTCTGACTATTGTGATAACATTACCATGCTAACACTTTTTTTGAACTTATACCACCTCACACTTACCTAACCTACTTGTGTCTTTTTTGGAGCACTTCCTACCTTAGTTACCCAAAACACTTAACCCATTTGTGTTTTCATTGAGAGCACTTCTTGCCTTGGATACCCACCAAAACATCAACATCATTTATAAGACTTGATAGGATTAACCCAATCAGCTATGCCTAATGTTGTGGCCCAGTTACCCCATCATCAATCCTTTTAGATTCTACCTTTATTATTTTTAAATATGTAAACCTTGTCTTTCCTTGATCTTGAATATCAAATATTTATATTATGCTTTGTGCACTCATTTTTCTCTAGTGCCCAACCTCTCACCCATCCTCATGATGTCTACCTTCATCGCTACCATCATCCACCTTGTCAAACTTGATCCTGATTCTTCTTTACCTCATTACCTCCTAGTTTGAGGGGGAATACCTCCTCCCATACTTTGGGTAACTGGACCTTTGACCTACAATCAATTTTTGTTTTATATCTTGTTGATTTAAGTTTCATAACAAAAAGGGGCAAAATGTAGACACTAAAAATTTACACACCATGATTTCAAGTGTAAAAGTTTCCCTTGACCACCTTGGGACCTTCTTAGGACCAATTTGACCTATCAATCCCTAACCAATATTACCTATAGTTAGTTTGACCAAACTATCTTAACCTAACCTTTTACCCACTTTGACCCTTTACCCTCGACTATTGATGGTCAGGTTGACCATTGATGGTCACCTTGACCATCGATGGTCAGGGTTCACCTCCTTAAGCACCAACATGAAAGATCACCCACCTTGATTTTCTTTAAAAAAAAATTAAATATAGTTGTGATCCATTTCATGTGTGAGTTAAAATTAGGAATCCCAATTCATGTCTTATTACAACTCTCTCACCTTGCCTATAAGAAGAGAGGAACAGGGAGGTGAAATCCATCTACAATTGATATCAAGAGCTTTTGCATCCAAAGTTCCTTTGATTTTTAGGTAAATCATCATCAAAAATCTAGTAACCCAACCATTATTCTAGAGAACCAACTTACCACTGTAGGTCCACCAAAGTGCCAAGTACCATTACTCTATCAAAATCATGCCAAACTCCACCCATGAGTTAACCACCTCAAACATCCACCTAATCAGCCTTTTTCAAGATACTTACTTCATTTACAACATTCCATTACTTTATTTTATTTTCACTCTCATCCCAACACCAACACATCTCTTAGAATCTCATTTTGAGGTCCCATTAATTAGTTATTTTATCAACCTAGATCTACACACAATATCTATTAACTATTATCTCAATCACTAATGGTCTATCTAATCACTGATGGTCACCTTGACCAATGATGGTCACTTTGACCACTGATGATCACCTTAACCTTTTATGGTCAGCCCAACTACCAATAGTCACTATGGTAGTAAATTCCATCAAGCTATTGTCACCTACCGACCACCAACCAAACTTAATTTTCTATGTCCCTACCTATTCATAGACCCCTTTCTAATTTTTTGAAGCATATCCTAACCATATAACACTGGTATTAATTATCTTATTGCTAATTTAATCATTTATAGTCTATTTTTTTAACAAGCATTTATTGTGTTCAATTTTAGTACTTTTTTATTATTGATGCAAGTACTCTCTATTTTGTTTATAAACTTAATTATTTAAAATGGGTGGATTGACAATCCCTGAGGAAGCTCTTATTTTCAAGATCTATATAGTGCTGGGTAATCCACCCAACTATCTATCTAACAAACAAATTTTTTTTATTGATTTCTTATTTGCAAGTCATCCTCCCAAGCCTAGGAGGAGTTCTTCACAATCTTATGATTCCATGTGTGTATAATAAAATAGGGTTTTCAACCACAACTGTACTTATTTTCTTCTTTTATTTTTCTAGTAATAATCAATAAATTCACTGAAACACCCCTTTATTCAAGATATGTGTAAATGGGTGGAACTTATTTGCTAGTTGTGAAATGAACTTGTGAATGGACTAGATATTTCCTTACAAGATATGAAGCTATTTGATATTGGAAGGTGGAGTCATTTGAACAATGAATTTGACCTTATCAAAGTCTACTTAGATCTCTCTTTGTGATAAAATAAATGCTAGCAATTTTTCTAGATTGATGCTAAAGACACACTTTTTTGGGATTCAGATCAACCTTATACTCATGAAGTCTCTCAAATATTCTCTGTATAACATCAAGATGTCAAAAAAATGTTCTTTATTTAACTAGAATGTCATAAACATAGTCCTCAACAATATCATGCATCATGTAATGGCATATGATAAGTGGATTTAGTGTTCTTTAAACCAAATGCCATGTCTTGATAATAGAATGTTCCTCATGCCATGGTGAATGTAGTTTTATGCTAGTCTTCTTGAGCTATCTTGATATGATTATATATACAAAAATCCATCCATGAGGGATAACATTTTGTACCCAAAATTATAATCAATAATCATGTTGATGTTGGGAAGAGGAAAATCACTTTTGGGACATGCCTTATTGATGTATCTAAAATTATTACAAAGACATATACCCTATGGATTTTTGCTAACTAAAACTATGTTTGATATCTATTCAGAATAGTCCAATGGTCTAATGAAACATGTTCCTAATAATTTCTCTAGTTATACTTTTACCAAAAGAGTGAGGCATGGATGCATCTTCCTCAATTTCTATTTTATTTGCTTGGCATCTAGATGGACAATGAGTCGATGTAAAACCAAGTCAGGGTCTAAACCTAGTATGTCAGAGTAAGGCCATGAAAAAATATCAATAAAATCTCTCAAAATGTTAGGCTTACCAACTAATAAAGGTTTTAGCATTCTTTCCTCTTATGGCTCAAGCCATTTTTTATATAATCAAAATTATCCATAATCCAATTAGGGATACAATATTTGGGATTCTAAAAATAATCAACCATGCCATTAAAATATAACCAGTCTCTTTCAATGAAAGATTCTCGGTCTTGATTTTGTGAAGTAGTAGGTAAAAAAACCATGGGTGGTTTCTACTTATCTTTCTTCCTTTTCTAATTCATGTTAGCTCTATAAGTGATTTTGGTAGGTTTGGGTTTACCAAAAGATTTGGGAAACTTGGGAAGCTTATCAATATGGAAGTCATCTTTAAGACTATAAGTGGAAATGCTTGCATCTTATATAATAACCTATTTTTATAATGTTATGGGAAATGGATCATATAAATTGGAAGAAAGGTCACTAGGGTTGATTTAATTGGATTTGGGTGGATGTGAAACTATTTTCTTGTTCTTCTTTACAAAGAATTTAGAACTAGGATAATAGTTATAATTACAAAATTTAGCCTCTAGGTGTTTGCAATATTAATAAGGATGTAGATCGACAAGGATGGTGAATTTAATCCAATCATGGGATAACTTGAGGAATTGATGTCAATTGGATGGGATATCTTGTACTTCATGGATCCAAGGATAACCAATAAATATGTTATAAGGCAACTCAATATCCATAATATGTAACAAGGTATAACAGGACACAAACTCAATAATTATTGGAAAATTAAATAGTACCAAAAGAATCCATTTTATAATTATCATATTATTTGATTGTGATTATCTCTAGATGAATGTCTTTTATAGTATAACCTAATCATTGTACCAATTTAAGGGACACCATGTTTAGCCTTTAACCATTATCTATAATAACCCACATGATTTTATGGTTTTAAATGATGACCTCAATATATAAGGGCTTTTTATGGCTATAACCAAGTGTGGACATGTCTCTTTGATCAAAGGTAACCTATAAGAATGAATAAAAATTCCCTACAAGTTTTTATAATTATTCAAGGTTAAGGTCTTGAAGAACAATGGATTATTGAAGAAGGTCATTCAAAATAGTTCTATGGACTTCAGATATACGTAAAAGATTTAAGATATAAATTTGAATAGGGATTTTACTCAGTTGGTTTGAGATACTATAAGGTTATTCAATAGTAAGATGAGATGGTTTAGCCTTGGTGGGCATAGTGTTCAACCTTAGATCTAAAAGCACAATGTTCACATTAGGTTCAGTGGTAGAAGGAAAAGGGCCCTCAAGGGTAACTCATGAGCATCTAGTTATGATTATGTAATCTAGAGGTGGAAAGGATCCATTATAATTATAATATGAAGGTAAAGGGCCTTAGAGGGTGACTTGCAGGTGTATAGTTGCATTTGTGCCATTTCAAGTCAATAAGGAGCCATTATAATTAGAATAAGGGGGTTTAGAATTAGTAACCCATGAAAACTAAGGTACAATAAAATTGATTGAAATTGATGCAACATTACTTGAAGGGAAGGGTGTTAACCCTATAATAATGGGTCTAGTAATTTGAGGAATATGGGATGGTTCACAAGTTTTAATAGTGATGGTGGAAATAGGTTGCATAAATACACCCCACAGTATTATTGTAATCATAAGCCATGCTATTTTAACCTAGGTTACTATAATATGTATTATGATCTTGATTATGATCATATTGATTATGATTCTGGCCTTGGTTCTATTTCCATTGATTTTGTCCTTGGTTTTGATTATTTCTTTTCAATTGGTTATGTCTAGGGAATGGATCTTTATAGATGCCCATATCTTGATTAGAGTTTTGTAAGTTAAATTTGATTTCAAATTTATCACTTTCAATCAAATATTCAATGATATATCATAGTTGAACATCTCTTTAAGCATCATGACCAAAAACATGATGGAAGTTAAAGAATTTACCTTATCAATACCAATTGGATTTAGGTTGATATTTAGGAAATGGCCTTGGTATAGGCCACACAATCAAATTAGCTACTATGAGCTTTTGGAACACAACCTTTACAAGATATCCTAGGTTTTGAAAGACTATATTTATTAGTAAATACTCTTCATGGAGTTTCTCTTTGCAAAGTGTTCAGTGGATTAGTTGGAGCTAATTGCATGATTGGAGCCAATAAAGCTTAAACCATTTTTGCATGTCTTGATTCGATCACTCCATTTCCTACCATGTTCTTATTTTTATTAAACCCCGTAGGTTTCTCTGTTATGATAGTTTGAATAGATTATTAGGTTTGATTTGATGTTTGAACCTATCAATAAATCTTGATAAGTGCCTTTTCTATCTGTACACCCTTATCTATAATTTCCTCAAATGTGTTTATGCAAGAAAGTCATAGATTATGCACCGCCTATGGGTATAGGTTCTATGTAAAGATATCAGCCATCTATTTGTCTAGTAAATTATGTTGAAAGAATCTAGTTAATTCTCTCAACCACTGTAGATATGCTATGAATATTTATCCATCTCATTATTTGGCATTACACAAGTCAACCAAAGTCGACTCATGTTCAATATTATAAGAGAAGTGATTGATAAAAAATTTAGATAGATCATTCCAATCTTTCATCAATCCATTAGGTAACTTAAGGATCTACTCTAAAGCTTTTCCCACTAAAATTTGTGGGAACAAATGAAGCAAAGAGGAACTGCTATAAGCTGCCTTTTAGAATAATACCAAAAATGCCTGAATATGTTCATGAGGGTCACCCATCCATTTTTATTTGTAAAATTTTGGTGCCTTAAAATGAGGTAGAAAGGGGACTTGGATAATAATCAAATTAAATGGATATGGACATATCTCTTCAAATTTGTATTTCTTGACTCAATTTCCTGACTCCAATCATGACATAATTTACTTCACCAAATTCTAATCTTGCATGTTTAGTTCATTAATAGGTTGAATATAATTCTATTGGGGTGGTATGTGCCCCTGTTGAATTTATTTATTAGGGATATACACCCTATGATCTATAAATTTGTTTTGATTTACTCCTTGAATCAAGTAAGTGAGTTATTAATTCTTGGGTTGATAAACATTCCTTGAAATTAACCACCATGAATTGTAAGTGTTATGTTGATTTTGGGGAGTCTATGGTAGATTCACCAAAGTACATGTTGGTTGAGAATAACTTGCCAAAGTGTTTTGAATAATTTACTCAATACATACTATGTGTTTTATTCCTTGGTTTTGAGAAAGAATAAGAGGTTCTTGATGATTGAAAAATGTATGTTCCATGTCTAGTAAAGCATGTTGCAAATCCTCTTGAGGCTTATTTTGTTCAATTGAGATACCATGATCCATCATATATGTGTTCTCAATTAAAGTATATTGCATTTTTTTAATTATATTCTCTTATTCTTTGGAATTATTATTTTGTATTGAAGTAGTAGCTAAATATTTCTTCAAGTCCATGATAAATTGCTCTGTGTATCATTGACTTATCTTCTTGATCTTGGTGACAAGAACTTGATCATTAGGTGTTGAATCTATGAGTGCTTCCTTCCATTTGCTAGAAGAAGAAATGCTTGATTTTTCAATATGAGTGAGGGATTATTCTCATTTTTGTTCTTCTACCCTAACCAAGGTATGTAATTATTCCATAGGAATGTTTGATGGAAATATAGTGCCAGATTCAATCAACCTTAGGAGTGCTTCATCTTTGTCCTCTAGGGGTTTCTCAAAATAGTCTTCTTCATATCCTAAAATTATGGGAATGTCTTTAACTACCATGAAATTGTCTTTTCCATCATAAAAATGCTTTTCTTCATAGCTAGGGCCATAAAAGACCCCACTATGAGTATACCTTTGTTTCATTCTTAGATGGTTATTCTCTATGTTTTCCAAGATTTGTAAAATGTTTTGTAAACATTTAAAAAGGTGTGTTCTGATTTCTTTAACTAAGTGACAAGGTAAAAATAGACTATAATAAATGAAATGGTGTAGTACCACACAATTAAAGGAAATGTTCATAAATTTACTCAACTTTAGTGGGTTTAAACCATCAATTTGGAATAGGGTATGATAACACTAAAACTTAAAGTGAAATATAACAAAATAAACATAGGTCAAAGATACATCAATGCCATAAAATATAGATATAAATTTGATGAGTTGTGACTATAAAATTATAAGAGAGTCTTTCTGATGAAGAAGGTAATAATGCAAACTAAGAAGCTTGAGATGTGAAAACACACAAAAACTCCTAAGTATAAATATAAAACCAAATGGGCAACACAATGCTAACACATGGTAATAAGAAATGATGATGAGTCTATATAATAGCCTTCAACCCAAATGTAAAATCATACCCTAGTTAACTCAAACCAATTGCAAATGGAAAACTGATAAACATGAGGTGAGATTCTGAATTTGAATTAAAAATAAAGGACTTAAATATTTTTTTAAAATCATCTCGACTCAAATGGGCAACATAACAATGTTATTTAGATAAGACAAACACAATGTTTCAAATGATGATTTGAACAAGGCAAAAAGATTTTTTGATTTGGTCAGTGTAATACCTCCTTGTTTAAATAAAATGGTGGATAAAAAATGTGTTTGGTTGTGAGGTGTTTTGGTTTTCAAAAAAGTTGTTAGACTCAATAAGGCCAAGCAATCAAATGATTGAAAAACAAAATATAACTAATTATAACATCCAAAGTTCTAAAACTAATAAGGTTACATCATACCATTGATTTTCATCTATATACATGATCTTAGGAGGATTTTAAGTGTTAAATATAAAAATAAAAGTGCATGAATAAGTAGGGTTTTTATACCCCCTTCTCCCAAGAGGTTTTTTGGTGACATAAAACTTTGGGCTACTCACCCTACATCAATAATAAGTTCATGGCAAGTGGGGTTGTTTTAAAACTAAATTTTTGTGTATATCTATATGGTCCCAAGTGTGGCTAACACTAGAGATGCCTCACATCAATTTGATCTGCATCAATTATATTTTTGTGAAAAAGTATTATCCATTTTAAAACCACTACATCCATTGCTTTCTAAGTGTAGTGTGATGTTCAAATTTCCCCTACAGTTCAAGTTGAAGTACCACTAATAAAGCTTACTTAACCACTCAAGAAAATATCCTAGTGAGTCACCCTTGATTTGTATATCACACTATGATGTGGGGTTGAAATGATGCTAAGAGATGGATTCTTGGGTCAACACATCCTTGGAAAACCTGTAAGGAGGTGATGAAATCCCACTCATAAGCCAAATTTCATAAAAATAAATGATAAAGTGAAAAGACTTTAGGGTTGTGTTTAGATCACCTAAACCATACGAAATTGGGTAGAACCTTAACAAAATTATTTTCATGACTTTGTAAAAGTCACAAATGCAAATAAATAACACTATTAGTCAAATGAGTTCCCTAAAGGGGGTAGGGGAGAGCATACATGCATCCTTAATTTTATTTTTAAAAAAACAAATTTAAAAGATATAGCATAAACAAACAAGTGTTTACTTTAATGCACCAAATGGAAGTGTTTGGGAAATTTTTGGCCCCTTCACCTTAGTTATAACCAAAACAAACTAAGCATAAAATATATAGATTCATTTTAAACACCAAATCAAAGTATTCAAGACTTAATCATT
>JARHVA010001233.1:92500-100000 GCA_037957365.1 Torreya grandis
ATATGCATTCTACTATTAGAATCATATTCACTCAAAGTACTGATACATAATAATTAGAAGTATATAGTAAATAGATTATCATAGGTATTTACCATGCACAACATATATTCTTACAAGTTTTCTTCATAAATAATTATTTTATACCAAGGAATAGTGAAAATTGACTAATATAAATACTTAATAATGAGAAACGAGGGAAAAGTAATCAACCAAAAAAGTTCAACATTCCATTATTTTATTCACTTTAGGGTCCAATGGTCCATGGTGGCTAGACACTCCACCATGATAGTAAATAATAACAAAAGGTTTTCTCTAATAGGATGCTCCCATCCACCAATGGAACAAATCCTCAAACTAAAATTTAGTGATTCCTAATGTAGTCCATGTATGGAGCTACATTTACTCTCACTATGTCATTTCTCTTATACACACATGAGCAAAAGTTGTAGATTACATGTAGTGGAACACCAACACTTCAAAGCTCCCAGTGTGTAACCGTGGTTTGATACCAAAATGTAATGTCTAAAATTTACATCTAAATCACACATAAAACCACACCAATGTTTTTTTTTTTCACTTCACCTAAACACACTACCAAAATAAATATAAAATAAACAATAATCACACAGTTATAGAAGGGACAACAACTGATAAACAACACTTACTACAAAAAGATTTAAATTTTAAAACACTCTTCACTAATAACACACTAGATCTATATCCCAACCTCTTGCAATAATGACACACAAAAAGATAAATCACATATCTGAATAAATTGAATAATTGTAAACTAACTTTGAAGGTCCATAACTCACACTCCATGACAACAAGGATTACTTAAACTTAGTAAAACTGAATTACGCTCTTCATGAGTCCAAATATTAAATAAATAAAATACTATGACATATAGGATATATTAACATGGAAATCATCATATAATGATATCACATAAAAATAAATGATGAAGGGTTAATTAAGTGAAGACTGTATTTCTAACACCCATGAAGACACATACAAACCATGGCTCATAAAATGAATTTAAATAAAATATAATAGAATTTTTACAAAATTAAGCCAAAGTTATAAATCAATTATTAAATCTAAGGACAGTTCATAGAAGTCATAAAATAGACCTAATGTAACAGTAACATGAAACAAAATGTCTAATCCAAATTGAAATTAACAACATAAATCTAATTCTTCTAGTAAATTGCCAACGAATAGGGAAGAAAGAGGAATCACCAAAAATATATAACAGAGTTGAAAGACAAAAAATAAAGGTTAAATGTCAATATGACACTCAAGGTAAGAGGTCCCAATTTCTATATTTAAGAAATGTTAAGCTAGGTGATTAATGAAACACCCTTTTCAGAGTGACCTCACAAATTAAAATCAAGAATGATAATTTTTTTTAATCAATTTGATTTCAAAAAGGGTCACTAAACATAACAAACGAACATAAAATTAGAAACTAAAGGATTCTATATAAATTTATAAGTAAAAATAATTACTGACAAGTTCTATTTTCTCTTCAAGACTCTTCTTATTATGTTAAGAAAATCTAATTTGAATCGACTTTGTAGGATAAAAAAAGAAGGCATGTATAGAAAATTTACCAAAATGTCCCCAGAATTGGATCCACCAAAGCTTAGTAGAATAGGGTATAAATTTTATGATTATAGATCCTGATTCAAAAATGATATTTCTAGAGATTACAATTTTTCATTTTAGTAAAAAATCAAGATTTATTATTAATTGAATCCAATTTTTGAGCCGATTTGGTTAGTTTCCAAACAAAAATTCTTAGTATAAACTTGCACTAAATTTTACAAGTGCACGCAATTGTCCAACCAACAACATATAATCCTAGGGGAGACAATACATACATGCATACATACATACATACATACGTACATACATACATACATACGTATGTATGTATGTATGTATGTATGTATGTATGTATTTCTTCTAGGATAGTAGTTAAGTCTCAAATTCATCACACTCCACTAATAAGATTTTTAAGGATACCTCAAGACTTGTCATGATCAACCTATCCAAAATTGGTTCCTACAATGAATAATCTATGTGATTTATTATGTTTATGTCAATACACTCAGAGATAATAGGAGTTAGATTAAATTAGCTTTATCTAATGTTATATGTATGACTAATACTTCGTATTAAAATTAATCAATAATTTTTCCATACCAAGGTAGTTAAACCAACTATATTTCAAGTTTGATGTTACTAACATTTTCTTGCCATGTAATATCTTAACATTATTTTACTATTCAATTAATACAATCTTAACATCAATTCTATCACCCAATTAATAATCTCTAATATCACAACATTATTTTATTCAAATGATTATTACTTTTCACCTAAATAGTATTTTACTTGTCCTACTTAACTAGGTTCTCAACTCATGGTAAAATAATTTCCAAAACACTACTATAAATAACTATATTAGTCATGTGCTAGATTACATATATCATCAATGCATTAAATGTTATATAAAAATTGTTAGCAAAATTATAATAAATGATATTATTATAATTTAATATATTTAAATAACATAATCATTGGTCATCAAGTACAAAAACTTGAACATAGATATTTTAGAGGTAAGTCAACTTAGGTTTAAGACAATCTCTAAAGTTCAAACTTTACAAATGTCTCATTTGTACAACAAACATATATTCATAATTTATCAAAAATGCAATTCAAACAACATACAAGACACTATTGATTTCATTAAAAAAAATCAATACTTTATGTCTCTGAAAACTCATCAACCTGCACTATGAAAATAGTTAAATAGAATGGGTCAACTTACACTGAGCAATAGATTTATAATCCCTAAATACTTATTTTTTCTAAGTTTATAAATAATTTTAAATAAATATTTAGGCAACAAGACATAAAATAAAGTGATAACCTACATGTTGAGCAATAAAGAGGGTTGATCTTACCAAGACAAAACTATCTGATTAATAGCCAAGTTCATCAGTAAATTAATATAAATAATTAAAACTTAATACAATACTAACACAATATTCTAACACAAATGCTAAACAATTGAATCACACTATCTCAACCACTACTACTATTGTAAAATGATCGTATAGGCAAGAATGTTAAACTTATGAGCTCCTCTCTAAATGTAGATTAGGAACAAATGGATCTCTTCATTTGTTTTCATTTACCAATTTTCTCTAAATACAAGACATAGGAGTTTACTCAGCACATAAATAATAAGGTGAGATATAGTTTTATTATCATCCCCAAGGTAGACATAATTGAACTCATCCGTCAAACTTCAACTCAATAATGTTACTAAAATTTACGTATTTTAATCTATATAGTAATCAAAATGAAACTTATAAATTCCTCATGATTTAAATCCATTTCTAACGGTGATAAGGAAAGACCCAGTTTCCTAGTTTTTACACAATGTGGATAGGCATCTCGATATCATTATACAACCTCAAAATGAAATAAAAATATACCATTGTATATAACAACTTTCACATGTAAATCCCACTCTTCATCAAAAGTTTTTAACTACTTTAATTATGCATTTATATATGCTTTAAAAACTAAATGTTGATAATATTACATAAATAAAAATGATAATATACCTATTAATATAAGATTTAAAAATATTCCATAAATGCGAATATATAGACATGTATTATATGTGTAATTATCTATTAATATTAATATAAAATTATCCAAAATCATATAAAATATTTTTTATTTGATAGGGTAAAAGACCTAGTTTTACAAGGATCCAAGAACCACGAAAGTATTATACTAAAAGAGAAATAGGCCAATACATGGCCAAAAAACAACAAAAACAAAAACTAACTATAACATACTGAAAGTAGGGAAAAATAACATAAAACTTCAGGAGGAGGGGCATTTGGTGTTACCTCCTCCTCAGGTGTCTTCTCTAGGATATCCTACTTGAACTTTGAGACCTTTACCCTCATGTGATTACCAAGTGCTTCTATTACATCACCTAGAATAATCATGTGTGGCCTCTTCTGGCATTGAACCTGTAGGGGTGTATTCTTAAAGGGGGCCAATTTAGGGGAATTAGTTAGGGGAGTTTCCATGATTTTTTATAACTATTTGATAAGAGTCTGATTAAACTTAGTGGACTGGATGAAGGACTACATAGTCAATTTAGCCTTCCTATGTAGGGTGTTCCACTCTTGTATAAGGTTAGAAAGGGTCACCCCATCCTCCTACACCTTGTTATTGAATTTATCTAGTTGTTCCTCATTATTTTTTAACTCAGAATAAATTTTCCCTTTCAGGCATCTTCCTTAGAAGTTCCCTCATCTAGGAAGACTAGCTTGGGTTTGGGGATAAAGAGTTTAAGAGAAAGGTCTTTAGTAGAGGTTTTTGAAAGACTAGCTTAGGGAGTGATCACAGATGGGTGGTATGACCCCGAGGTGGGGTCTTCTTGAGAGTCCTCCTCAATGGAGGATCCCCCTTGAGGGACCTCCCTCCCTTACAGAGTTTGTCCATGCTTGACAAGTAGCAAAATAAGCCCTGATGTAGGATGGGGTTGGACTCATTAACTTGATGAGATAAGGAAATACAGATGGATGGTTCTAGAGATAATGAGTTTGAACAATGAAAATAAGGCTTGGGATGTCTACCATTTTCATCCTATAAAAATTACACCTCCTCATATGTTCATAATGGCAGATCATCATATTTAAATTACATCCCTTGATAGAAATATTTTGTGCTTGTGATGACATTGTATCCCATTTAACCTATAGTACTTTCATCTCATATGGCCTTTAGGATGTTATTAGGCATATGGCCTCCTTAATGTCTATATACATATAAAATATTATTTGACTTATCTATATACATATATCTTATGAGATTTGATTTTAGACTCATGTTTAGTAATACACTGGTTATTAACAAGAAATAATATAAAATATTATTTTCATTACACACACACACACATAAATTAAATATTTTATTAGCAAATAATATTAAATATAATATTGACAAAAATATGAATCAAATATTATTTTACACACACACATACTACTGAATAACATAAAATTATTTAATATTTAATATATTATTTTTTTATTTATGATTATTATAAAATATAATATTCCCTTATATTTTAATGATCCCTTTTATTTTTTTAACCCAAAAAATAAATATAATATTTTTATTAAATCATCGATCCATTACTTAATATTTATTTTCTTTTAATTTTTTTAAACCCTACCTTAGGGTTTTGGCCGGTGGCTAGGCCTAAGGCCCTAGACGTGGCCATGGCCATTGGCCTACCCATTCAAAATTGGGTTGGGGGGGATGGGCTGGCAGGGCATCCCCCTCCCCTCCCTATTATGCAAGGGGGATGGGATGGCACAACTGCTTTCCTTTCCATATTAATAAAGGAAAATATAAAATATATAAATTCAAAAATAATGTTCTTTGTTATTTTTTTATTATATTATATTAGTTATTTATTTATTTAAAAATTTAAATATAAATAGAATCCTGTCACTATATATATATAATTATTTTTTAAATGAATATTTGTATATGTATATATATATATATATATATATATATATATATATATTAAAACTTATTATTATTATTATTATTATTATTATTATGAGAATATATATCTTTTGTAAAAATAAACAAGAATTCATTTTATTTATTTTTGGAGGTAAATGAGATAAAACATGTGATTTTAGAAATCTAGGGTTTGTATATTTATTTATTTATTTTTAAAAACAAAATTATTTCCAAATACATTCATATTTTTATTTGTTTATTATTTCAAAAAAATAGCATGGGTTTAGAGAGGAAAATCCCTTGCTTGTTATTGAAGCTCTATTCTCCATTCTCCTTCCTCCTTCCTCTTCTAGTCTTCTCCCTTGGCTAATCTTCCAAATGACCCTCTCATCTTTTTAGTTGACTTTTGAATTGAAGAGATGTATTATTTTATTATTTTATTTTAGAGTTAGGGTTTCAATCTTTTTATTATTATTATTATCATTATTCATAAATATGTTTATCATTGTTCTATTGTTACTTTGGCAAGGTTAACCATTGCATAGAGACAATCAAGTAACTAAGTTTATTAAATTTATTACAAAATAGTAATGCTATTTTAATTTTTATTAAAAAACTAATAAGTATATTAATATGTACATATATAAAAAAATTCAATATTTGAGATCAATTATTTATTTATTTCAATTTATGAATAACAAGTGCATCTATTTATTTAATCCATTTATTTACAAAAATACTATTTTAATATCTATTTATATAAGTATGCAATTATTTACATTTATTGATAAATGTTATCTAGGCTCAGTCCCAAATGAAACCATGTTATTATTCCCATCTTAAGGTAGATATATTATCAAACACCAAGAAAGATACAAGTTGACTATTTGGGACCAATTTAACATAACACGACCCTATGATGGGTTCAAGCAAGCTTTCAGAATAAACACAAATTTGATCCCAATAGGATAAAACTATCAAAGTAACAAATCAACATGGAAACCCCTAAAATTCAAAAGTGACTAATATGTGATAATACCATTAGTTATTAGCATTAAATTCATAGAGTTTGAAGTGGTCTTATAGGAGTCTCACTAAACATGATTCTAGGCCAACAAATAAGGTAACTGAAATAAGACTACCCACTAGTCACAATACACCGAGCTCACACATTGAGCTCAATGATACAGTCAACACATTGGTCATTTTCATGATGACACATCATCGCTAAAACATTGATGAACTTGAGAGGGGTATTACAAATGCAATCTATTTACCACCAAATGTCAATGTGGCATTTGTAAGGGTATTATAGCCAAGTATAAATTTCATCTCATAATAAATACATCTAATTTTCATAGCCTTGATCAAGATATGCAATTACCATTGTGCTTTATATAAGTAGGAATGTTAATAACCTAAAGCACTTACACAAGATAGATAAAAGAACATAATTCAAGAGCATCTAAGGAAAATTACTTCAATAAGGAAGACTACATTAACATATCCAAGTACATTTTTAAAATTAATATAAATACTAAAATCATCTACAATATTACTACTAGTACAAGCATCTAAGAGAGAGAAATGCATCAATCAGCATGAAGCCAAACTCACCTATGCAGTCAAATGAGCCCAACCATATAGTGGCCCTAACCACCCCATTCATTACTTGGATGGTTGATTCACCAATAAATTATGCAATAAGGTTGAAGATTTAAATAAATATTCAAATTCATTAACCCAACATATACATTAAATAACCAAGTAAGCAAGCATTCTCAAATGACCCAATACAATGAACATAAATGAATATTAAACAACTCACATGAGACCTAACAACTCAAAATTGGCTCTTGACCTTTAAGTAGCTTATGAAAACAATCTAAGTAGATTTGAATCCCTAAGCCTCAAAAAATC